>PNEQ01000528.1:4260-17571 GCA_003012365.1 Medauroidea extradentata | reverse complement strand
GTGGGTAAAGAAATAGTGCGTCATACGATCCACACAGCTACGAACCGAAATATATGCATATACAATGGAACATGCCTTTTCATTTACAGTCGGGCGGAAGCTAATAAATCCGTAGTTTATCAACAGAATCCGTACTTCCGTAGTAAACCATCGTAATTCGTATAAACTACGGATAATCCGTAGTAGTTGGCACCTCTGCTTATGGTTTACATGTACTACACACTATTTTCAACGTTGGCAATGTAAGTTAACCAATTTGTTGTCCAGGGCTTGACTGCTTCGTCACGCCATACAATCGCGTCCTGTTTTAAATGGTTTGTTATCCCGGCAAGTGTTACAAACGTTGGTGGTATCAGCTATCAGAACACAGAATTCTTATATGGAATGGATTGTACGTTAAGAAATAAGCCAGGCTTAGCAAAAATCTAAGTAAATATATTGTACTGGTAATGCTGTTCACCCCTTCGTGTGTGTGTGTGTGTAGCTATTTACAAGTATCAACTGTTAGTACTTGTCCTTCTGTCTGTTACATTACTTTGTTAGCCTAGCGGCCTATTTCCCACCATTCTTATATACATAATTTACATAATTTATAGGCATAATTTACTCTGAAAAACTACATACTACTTCAGCTGTTAAATATTTTTTCTTCGCTCCATAGAATTGTTACCATTATTGGTTACCATTTTATTCAATACATATATAAACCTATTAAATAAAATAAACATTTCACTAAACAAATTTATTTAACATGAGTAAAAAAAAACAGACTAAGAGAAAAAGCACTGAAACAGAAATTTATAACATATTAAGGTGAAAAGACTACTTTTGGTTTTACAGCAGTAATTTTACGAAGGCATACTAGGAAACAATAGAAAGTCAAGATACCAGGGCTCTACCGGTACTTCTTAGATAAACTAATACAGTAGAACCCCTATATTACACTTCCTAAGGGACAAATGAATAATGGTGTAAATGAAGGGAAAGTGTAAATGGAGGGAAACAACAAAAACTGTAACAAAACATCTGTTAATTAAAATATTTTACAAGTTAATTCATAATTGCAGAACAGATGAAATATGTAACCTCAAAAAGTCTTTATAAGTAAAATGATAACCCTCTAACAAAAAATTTTAGCATCAAAATTCTTCTGAGCATAGATTAAGAAAAGGTGTGGTGTATACTACTAACTTTGATTAAATTACCCCTTCTGTTTTTAAAACTTGTAATACACAAACATAATATGTATAGTCTACAGTTTTCTCTATTAAAATTTCATCCTTCTTAAATAATATCAACATTTAATTTGAAATTTTAGGGAAAAAAAAACTGATAGCTTCATAAAAAAATAAGTGTAAATCAGGGGAAGCAAGTATTAACTGAAGTGTAAATGGCAGGAACACAATACATTGTTAACATAGGGAAAATAATGGGAACCAGAAAAAATGGTGTATTTAAGGGGAAAGTGTAATTCAGGGGAATGTAAAATCGGGGTTCTACTGTACTTACCAAATTATTTAGACTTGGATCGAGATTTGCTATCTCCTCCCCTGGACTTGCTACGTGAACGAGTCTTCCCACGTGAACTCTTGCTATCTGAACGAGACCTGGAGCGTGAGCGGGAACGTGAACGAGACCGTGAGCGGGTGTATGAACGTCGACGTGATCTTGACCTGGAGTAACGTGACCTGGAGCGGGAACGGGACCTTGAGCGTGAGCGACGTCGTGACCGAGACCTGGACCTTTAACCAATTTGAGACAAAACTCGTTACTTATTACTCTCATCAGCTTATTGACATGAAGAAATAAGAACCGTACTAACCTCCTCCTGCGACTGTATCTGCGATATGGAGACGATGGCCTGCCGTAACGAGCCATTTGCACACGCAGCTCCCTTCCATCCAACATTCGGCCATCCATTGCATCAAGAGCATCTTCAGCATCCCGTTTATCATAGAATCTAAGAAAAATTTTATTTACTTAACAACATGTAACTAAATAACACAGCCCTGGTTATGTTTTCGTGATAAATTTCTAAGCCTAAATGGGAACAAATTAAAAATATGTTTGGCAGTTGGTTTATTATTGTCTGTATGTTGCCAAATTTTTTCAAGACAGTAAACACTATGGTCTTAGCTAATTATGAACATAACTAATCAAATTTTTGTCAGATTAACTTTATTTCTTGCCTAGAAAAAATCAACTATTAAGGCAAAAAAAATTTAAACACAACTGGCGGATAAAGTTGAAATAACTCTTGTTTAAGATTTTTAAAATTATCACAAAACAGTAGAAATGGCGGAACATGGCCTTAATAATTTGCTTAAGCAAAACATACAAATATTTTTTTAATGTAGTAAAATATACCAGTGAAACTATATAACCAAACATCAACAAAGAAAGACTGATTGATCTGTTTGGCTAGTTTAGCAATATAAACAACTTTTTGCTGAAAAATATTTGGGCCCCTTCTTTTCCCGGACAGAGATAGTCTACTATACTGAAACAGACTTTAGAGCAACTTATGTGAAACACCCAAAGTAACTTGCTGTATGTGCAAAGAAGGCAAATTGTGAGAATTTTTACTACTCTGATATTCCATGTGAAATCCGCCGATTTTTAAATTTGTGGTTTCTCTACTATTTCGTGTTTTTTATGAACTATGGCAACAATCATTCAATAGCCCAAAATCATGTTTTTAATTATTTTTGTATGTCAACACTTTGGATTTACTGTTTTATGTAGTGAACCCTGTGGTAAAACCAACTGTTGCAACCATTTACAAAAAAATTTATATTTCCCATTACAGATAGCCAATTCAGTTTCCATTTACACCAACATACAAATTAGTTTTTAAGCTTTTGTTTAATTATGACAAACCTAACCTCCTTACATACTTAACTACAAGGACTTAAACATTCAGTTTCAAAAGCTTTTAAAAACAAGCCATTTTCAACATCTTGCAGCTGAGAAAAGGTTTTTAAACACATACTTAACTCTTAGTGCCAGCTATCTTTACGCGTGTGAAAGATGCCATCATATCTTTCTGAAATTTGTAATTATTACAAATAGAAATTAATTGATACCAATGAAAGTGATTTAGGTGGAAAAGAAGTTTACAAGCAATTAAAGGTTCCCTTAATCTATTGCAATTGTAATTTTTTTCTAGAACAAATTTCCTTTTAAGAAACTTATAAATTATATTTTAAAAAAATACATGGCCGATATATTGGCCTTTAGCATTTTTCGCACTGGCAATTAATGCTGATATTTCAAGACTTGGCACTAAGAGTTTTAATGTTATTAACACCTCAGGTAACTTATATGGATTTTTGTGTAAGTAGGCTATATGACTCGCGGGTTAACAAAACTAAAATTGTGAGGTTTAAGAGGAAGAGTTAGAAGTGTATAGATGGGACTTCAGCAGACAGAGGAAGTGTCAGATTTTAAGTACTTATACTGCTACAGGATGCCTTTGGGTGGAAAAAACAGGTAGAGAATGGTGATATAATAAAGGAAAAAAGGGCACTAGGAATGCTGGGAAGAGTACTAAAAGGAGCTAGAAGAAATGTGAATGAAAAAGTTTTGTTTCAGTCTGATATCATTAGACAGAAAATATTCTGCTTATGAAATATTTGATGTTGAGACAAGACCCTTTCTAAAAGAAAAAATCTCAACAAACCTACTTAGCAAAAGAAAAAGTTGCACATAGACAAGACAGCTAATCTAATTCTAACACCTATTGGTATACCATTCTGAAAATCCCACATAGCCCTAAATGAAAGGACAAAGTAAATTTGCCAGTTACCTATCTGGAAAGTCAATTTTAAAGCCTGGGTAACTAAAGCACATTTTCAAGACCGGTTTACACATCTTTTTCGGGCTGTGAAAAAGTATTGCTGCTCCAAAAACATGGCATTCATGGCTATTGCATACCTGCCAACTTTTCAAAATGGTCATCAGTAAAACTTTTACAGAATGTCAAATTTGAGTAAATTGCACTTGACAATTATTGTGCAAAACCATGTCAGCCCTATGATTTAGCCTTTCTTTATCAACTGTACACATAATAGGAGCAAAAATTCTAAGATTTCAAAAGTAAATTCGAATTTTAAGGTAGTATTCAAGACCCAAATAAACATTTCTTATCCAATTTATACTGTGACATCTCACTGTCTCTTCCATGCCACAGATTTTATTTTAATTATTTTATTTGCCAGACACCCAGGCCTAATATTGATCTACTGTAAGATAATATTTAAATTGAACTGGAATTTAGTATGTTCAGCTTAAATAATCACTTTGTTTTGATAATGCATTTCATGCACCAAATTTTCGTCAACCAGACAAGTGTTTTACTCCACTAATACTTCCTCTTAGACAGGAAACAGTGTGTAATTTTTTGAAGTTCTCAGATTTTGGAAGGTTTTATCAAAAAGTTCTAAGCAAAGCTCTAGAGTGAATGGACGTGTAGTGGATGGACATCTTCAAGATTTGAAGATTATTTCTCCATGACGTCTACAAACAACATTGATAAGCCACAGATGAATGTCCTGGAGCTTTATTTCCATGAGGGAAATATTTTTGTCCTATAGCGAAGGCAGTAAGAAGTCATTTTATGGTTATGTAGAAAGCAGGCATTAACCATCATGGAGTCATCATGTTATCACTGCTAGTCAAGCTGCCATCATCCCACTGCATCTTAAAATATTACATTAAGTCTGTCGGACTATATAATTTACACCAACTGAAAGATTCTGCTCACCACAGAACTTTTGCTGAAAACATTAATAACAAACACTTCAAATTTAAAGGAAATTCATTACATGCTAACTTGGCTGGTTACATTCTTTATCCTAGTAATTATTGCTTATGTTTCAACTTTTATTTTTCTACACACAAACATTCACTTAGCATATATTAAAAGCCATAGAAAACTATTTCGACACTGATTTTACTACAAGAGCAATATCATAGGAAACCACTAAGTCATGTTAGGCCTACTTAGCACTTTCTAAGTGTTTAGTTGTAGCCTGTTTGTTCAGTTTAGCGACGAAATAGTGAGCCACAGTAATGTATTTTAAATGTATTTTACCTAGTCCTATTTTGTTTAAGAAAATTATTCAAAGAACGCATTAGTAGAATACCAACTATCTCACTACATGCAAACTACACCCTACTTTGTAGAATATTATGCGGTAGGCAGGAATAAATGCATAACAAAGTAACATTATTACAACTAACGTTCACCAATTTAATATTTATTAGCATACATATATTGTGCTGGAAGGACCCGTCAACGACAGATGCTGAAACGAGTGATGTAGGCGTGTGTTAAAATAAATTAAATTTTGTGCTTGAATATCATAACATCTTACCTACCCAGAAGAAAATACAGGACTAGCTCAATTGCTTATGATCAAATAAATATGTAGGTCTACCCAAATAAGCATACATAACTGAGTGACACGATAAAAGTAACATTAGACCTTCCTTGAATCGTAGGTGTACACACAAGAAAATGTAGGCCTAAAACTTTGTCTTAATGTTACTATATACGTATTAACCTTACCAATGTAGCCTCGTTGCTTACTCCTATGTCTTGGAATTTGTGACCATATCAGCAAGTTAACATTTATATAATGTTTCAGATCTTACACATGTATTCAAATCAGTTGTAGCCATGCGTCATCTGTGTAGGCTAAGTAGTGAAAACCAAGCGGAATCGGAGAATTTAATTTGTTTCTAAGTGCAAACACATCACGACATTAGAACCCGTTTGGTGATTCATAAAATAAAACAGAGGAACATGCTAGATTTCATACAAACATCATTTATTTATGTATCATAGAATAGACAGACGAATGTAGTGTGTGTGTTCTTTCATAGTGTGTGTTCTTTCATAGTGTATGTTCTTTTGACATGTATTGTATAATTGTATATAAGTTACTGTTACGTCAAATACCTCATAAGATATTTGGTTATGTATTAGGCCTACTTATAGGCTTTCGTAATATATAATTATTTGGTTTTTCTTTGATATATATATGTGTTGAATGTATGCAAATTTTTGACATGTTCCATATCCCAAACTTTAGGGATGTAACAGAGTGGACTAAAAAAAATGTTTAACTTCAGGCAAGTTTCATAACTCATGTGACTTGGTATTTATGAGTGCACTTCCTAAAAAAATCCTACAAATGGCTTTCGTCAGTCAGTGAGTTGTGAACCAAATAGTGATACCTACAATATTTCTAAGCAACTCTGAGCTAACATGTTTCACGCCATACATACAAGAACTCTACAGCCTTATAAATTTGACTGCCATTAAGTGTTCCCTGAGGTAGGTTTGATTTGTGTAGACAGCCAATATGTAAAGAGATTTGAAAATGAAACAGTCTCACGTAAGACTATAAACTTAAAGTTAAGCCCTCCAATCTTATGAAATAAAGAGATTCCCAATAGAATGTATCAAATAAGCACAATATGAATTCAAACTCTAAATTTTTATAATTTCTCCACATATTTCGATTGTTAATATTAAGGTTAGTATAAACGGTGCTTGTGTTTTAATAAATTAAGTGTTAAATTTGCAATACAGAAAGAACATGTTATAAAATTTAATTATTATTTCACATCTCACCTGTACAAGTTTTAATATTTCGTATGTATGTTATAAATACACACTTGCCAACTGTAAATATCAAGTTTAAATACTCATTGAGTACCAGCTAAACTAATGGTTTTACAGGTAAAGTTTATTAATACGAATAGTTTCTACAGTGATGAAAAGTAGTCGTACGTAACGAAAATTGTTGTTTACTTTGAAATTTGCAGTTTTTAGCCTAAATTCTTAGACCGAGAGAAGTGTTGTACACGTTCGCCAAGTTATATGTTGATGTGCTACAAGCACTCCTAGCGGATTATATTGAAAGTAGACGTGATTCGTTGCTCTAATGTTCTTTACCCAGCAATTTCAGTTGCACGTTGGCTACCAGGTTGAGTAGACGTGTTTGTGCAACGATTGTGTATGAAGGGAAAATTCGACGGTTTGTGGTACAATTGACCGTTACAAGTAAGAATTATTGTTTTATGGACGTTTTAGAATTTGCAGCTATTGTAGATAGTGGGTATTAGTTAAATTTTGCTGATTGAGACACAACTGCAATCCATGCACAAAACGTCGATAGTAAGCACACAGCCCAAGGAAACTCCTTACTTAAGTCCGGTCAGTTGGGCATGGCCAATCTCTACTTGCTTTCGTCTTCTCTGGCTTTCGTCTTCTCTGGATCTGTTTCTATCCCTTCAGCCGACACTACATGTCCCAAAAATTTCACTTTCCTTTGGAACAAATTACACTTTTTGGGAACAAGCTTCAAATTAGCTGCTGTTATCCCCTGAAGCACTGAATCAAGACGTGTCAGGTGTTCATCAAATGTCTTCCCTGTAACCACAACGTCATCTAAATAAGCCTGACAAATATCCAAAGGTAGTACTCTTTTCATAAGTCGTTCAAATGTTGATGGAGCATTGCACAGTCCAAAAGGCATGACCTTGAATTGCCAAGTTCCTTTCCCTTGTACAGAAAAGGCAGTCTTTTCTCTATCTTTCGGGGTCACTTCACATTGGCAGTAACCGCTTTTCATGTCCAAGGTTGAGAACCACTGGGATCCAGCCAGGCTATACAGAATGTCATCTATCCTAGGAAGTGGGTAGGAGTCTTTCCTGGTCACATTATTCAGCCGCCAGTAATCTACACAAAATCTTGTTGAGCCATCTTTCTTCTTAACCAACAAAACTGGAGATGACCTGGGGCTGTTTGATGGCTCTATCACATCCAGATCCTTCATTTCCTTCAGAATGTCATCAACAACCTCATGTGAAGCACGAGGTAGACTTCTAGGAGGTTGCTTGACAGGTCTAGCGTCATCTGTATTGATATGGTGACATGCCACAGATGTCCTACCAAGATCATGTGAACCACATGAAAAAGTATTTTGATTCTTTATGAAGAGTTCTGCAACAACATTCTCTTGTCTCCAGTCCAAGTTTTCCTTTGTCCTCTTCAGGAGTTCTGTAAGTGGTTCGGGCAGAGTATGCTTCACAAGGTCCTCCCCTAAGACCTTAGACTCAGTGGTGTTTATCTGGGAAACCTGCTCACACAAGCCAATCGTTGCCCCCTTCTCAAGACGAATTGCCTTGTCAGTCAAATTCATCATTCTAACAGGGAAATTATTTGATCTTGATGAAACCAAAGTCCTGGCAATAAGTACACCATCAGGGAGGTTACTCCCTCTTCTCATAGGCTCAATTAATCCTAGGCGCCTTATAAACTGTCCTACACAGCGCCCTGGTATCACAATTTCGCTAGAAGCAGGCAACACAGTGGCCTGACAACAAACAAAAGGGCAGCTGACTGGTATTGTTAATTCTAATCGTAGTGTCAGTACCAACTCTGTTTCACCTACCTTCAAGACCTCCAGTCGAGTGTCAATGCAGCATCCTAGTTTACACAGAACATCTAGTCCCAGTAAACATGCATCTGCAATATCCGCTATGTAGACTTCATGTTCTAACTCTAGGTCACCCAATTTCAGTTGCACACTTTTCTTCCCTTTCACCAGTGTTGTCTCACCAGTTACAGTGGTTAACATGCACACTCCAGTACTTTGATCATGTGATTGCTAGAGGAAAGGCCTAATGATGTCTGGCCTGACCACAGTAATGGTCGCCCCTGTATCTACAACCATCTGACAGGGTACATCATCCAGGCTGCCCGCTACCAACATGCATCAACTTTCTGTTTAACCGAACGTACTCGAAGGAATTGTGGGGCCTTACCTTCAGCAATCACCGACCTTCGCCCCTCAAGACCGGGGTTTACATGTTTCCCGAATTTTTTAACTAATTGGTTGGTCTCACCTGGTCCTGGGTCTTGATTTCTTCGCTGATACTGCCGACACTGGGCTCGCAGGTGTCCTGGTCGTCCACACTCCCAGCACTCTGGCCGCTTTCCTGGTCTAAGGCGGTGTTCCGAAGCTCCAACTCTGCTGGAAATGACGCTAATTGCTGTCTTAATTATATTCAGTTTATTCTCGATGCTATTCCCCTCTTCTTCGCACGTTACTTTCGCTGCTCGCACCACACGCCGATTCGCTGGCACCTGCCTTGCTGACTCTACTTCCAGTGCACGGGCAAGAGCATCTTCTTGCATGGTACGAGGCGCTGCCAGGCGTACTGCTTGTCGCACCTCCAAGTCTGCAGTGGCATCAACGAAGAACCCAATGGCAAGCACATCTCGCGCCTCCTCTGGACACCCCTCAAGTGACAGATGGGCTAGTCTCACAATGTCTTGCAAAGTTCCTGAAGTGACTCCCCAGGTCGCTGGCTACGGCTTCGAATATTTTGACTAGTTTTTTATACAAGTTTTGTGAGTCGCACGGCTTTGATAATATCATCGATATTTCGAAGGTAGGCCCTACCCACAAAACGTAAGTTTTTTCAATAATCTGCGACATGAAACTTAAACTACTACTTTATGATTTTATAGTGAAGAACCAAATTGATGGCAACAAGAAAAATAATTGAATTAAAGCTTTCATGTAGGTAGGCCTATTGTATATACACATATTTTTCGTTTAAAGATGTTTGTTTACACTGTCGTATACTCTAGCAACTTCAGTATGTTGTAACCAAATAATCTACTATTATTTAAACTTTTTAGATGTTAAGTTGAAAGAAAAAAATAGGTAAGTTACCCATACAAGTTTTTTTGTAATGCCATTAAATGTTACAATTTTGAGCATACCTAGGAAATATACAATAAATTATGTAAAATTTTGAGTTTTTATATTAACTGAACTACTGAAGAGAAAAGCTACCCATTGCTGCAATATGAAATCATTTTCCATTAAAATTGTCTACCTAACCCTAAAGACTTGTGCAGCCAGTACTGAAAGCAAATTACCTTAACCAAATGAAAATCACAACACACTTGTTTTGATTGTCAGCTGGAAAGCACATGGTGGTGGAAGAATACATAATGTTTTTGTTTACATTGCCCTACTTTTTTATGATCTGTCAAATAATGGAATTCTTATACGATATGGACTATATATATATATAAAATCAATAGTTAGACCAGTACACGATGAGGGAGTGATGATATTTAACTTTTTTTTTTGTGAAGCCGAACACTACTTATCAACATCACTTCACCTTGCAGAAATTCTATTCATATCTTTAGTATTTACAAAGCAACAGAATCCTAGGAATATTCAAATACAACAATTTTCACTTGTGTCAATTCACTTTCCACATTTAAAATGCCGTGGTTGTGAAGTTATCGAGAGAAAAGCTTTCAATACCAGAATTAAAAGCATTTAATAAGTGGCCTAAAAACAGTTGTGTACTACCTGGTCGCTACACCATCGTTCTTTTAATCCCAACAACATTCTATAATATGCATCTGTTGTTTTTGAGAAACTTTGTTCAATGATTCATCGAAACAAACTACAACTTTCTTCTCCTATAGCATTTAACTCATTTCATTCATTAAATATGACGCAAGACCAAATGTGATGTAAAAACCTAACTTATCTCGCTTTGACACTAATCTGGAAACATTTTTGTTGCACATGGTAAAAAGCATCTAGGCTTACCTTCCCAGTTTAAACTCGCAGCCTACTTAGGCCCGATCCTATAGCACCTTCAATTTTCTGTCTAAGTCTACAACACGACATGTTAAACAATTTTTTTTTTAAAAATTGCTTACTTAAATCTATTATGTCACACACCTTAAATGACACCACAATGTGGTAACATGACCATTCCATAGTTAATGATCACAAAAATGAAAATTCGAAGTTACAGTAATTTGACACCAAATTCGTATCCAAAACACTAACTACTGGCCCATATGTTCAATGTTCAATTTATTAGTCATAGAGCATTTACATGCTATCGACATTGTCAGGTACAAGTAAACAAGTAACAATTCCATACATTAACTGATTCCGAATAGTGCCTTCAAGGATCCTTCGCACCCCTCGCATCCTTGAAAAGTGCATCATGAATGATGCTGCGGTAAATATCAAGAGTAGCTACTCATCGTGTAGGGACTAAACTATTGGTTTTACAGGTCAAGTTTCTTAATAAAAAATGTTTCTACAGTGATGAAAATGAGTTGTACGTAAAGAAAATTGTAGTTTACTTACTTTGAAATTTTCCGTTTTTCGTCCAAATTCAAAGTCTTCACCATGATTAATGTTTACATGGAACTAGCGTTCCTAGCGATATACATTGAAACTAGCGCTAATACATTGCGCTACTGTTCTTTAGGCTGCAAGTTCAGTTGTAGAAAAACCGTCACGCTTATAACACGTGTTTTTGTGGCAGTAGCTGTGCGTATTCAGGGAAAATTTGACGGTTTGTGCTACAAATGACCGTTACAAGTAAGAATGCTTCGCGGCGTAATAGAAGTGATATGTAGTGAGTGTTTTAAGGACGTTTTACAGTATGCAACTCTTGTGGATAGCGTGTATTAGTTAAATTTTGCTGATTGAGACACAGCAACAAATACGTTTTGCATACGTGTGTGGAGATTTATTGACAAAGGTACAGAGTTGGAAGAGGAACCATTGCATTATTTACTGTTTGTGGCGAAGAATTTTTATCCGCAACTGAGTAGAGTAAGTACTAATCTTTTACTACAATAATGTATGTTGTTCAGTGTACGCTATATAAGGTGTCCGGCTTCTATTGCGAATTGAACACGTTACATACGTTTTATAATGGGCATTAAAGACTTGTAACATCTATTCAACATGCATACAACGTGAATTTAATGCGTATGTACTAGTGCATTTAAGCAATAAAATACGAATTTACTTCAGTAACTATTTTTACCATCTTAAATTGGTGGTAGAATGAGTTTAAACTGTGTGTTACTGTGTATAAACTATTTTTATTCTTATTCGTAATATTTTGCGTACTTTTAAATGATTTCCACAATGTGTACATCCCTTTACCACTGTATAATGTAATGCACGTACGTATTTATTGCAGACAGCTATTTATATCAGTTAAATTTAACTGAAATGTATTGTAAATAGTACATTTCGGCTATTTATTACAATCATTGTACGTGTATTTAACCTACAATTTCAGTGTTCGTAATAGCTCCCCCCCCCCCCCCTTAACGAATTTTTATAAAGTAGGCTTTTTCGGTAGTCGTGCATGTGTTTTCTTTTTGTATTTACGTAAAATCAATCGCAATTAGGGTATTTAATGCAATACAAATCATGCTTTTTACGTATTTTTACCCCACAATTTCCCTGAATTTTATAGCCCTCCCCACTATCGCGTCTTTAGAAAGTCGGCTTTTCCAGTAATAATGCATGTATTTTCTTGTTTTTTTTTTACGCAAAAGCAATCGTAATTGGGGTATTTAATGCAATAAATATAATGCTTTTTACGTATTTTACCCCACAATTTCCCTGATCTTCATAGCCCTCCCCACTATCGAATTGGTAGAAAGTAAGCATAATTATTAATCGCGACTACTAATTACTGTTATTATTCAATGTAATAAATCGTAATTAGTACATTTTCGCAGTTTTTTTTGTTAATTTTCGCATGAGTAGTTACTCTTGATATTAACCAAGCATTCTTAAGGCCCTGCCACATAGAGACGGTGAGTCGTCGGTCGGTGCCCAGTCGTCGCCATTCTGCCATCTGATTGGAGAATGTGACCATGATGTCAGAGTCATGTTGTTGTCGGGGACGGTGGAGATGGCCAACTTTTATCTTTCACCGACAACTCGCAGACTCGCGATCATCAGATGGCCACTATAGTTTTTCGATTAGCCATATATATGCACCACGAAAATTACGAGCCAATTTAGAGTGAAATGTTTCTATTCGCATCCACTACGATTTGTATTGAACTTATTTTAAAGTATTTACTGCACCATTTGCAACAAAATTTTGCAAATATAAAAAGGAAACCACAACTGGCGATTGAGCTGCCATCTGTTCAATTCAATTCAATTAATTTTCGTCCAATTTGATCATACAGCAATTATGATATAGGACATGTCAAAATTTTGCATACAATACACATATTGTACAATAAAGACTGTTGCATAATAAAATACATCTAAAAAGCTTGCAAACATAACACATAAAATTTTTGTTATTTTTTAGAACAAGACAATTATAACACATTAATATCAAAAGCAGGAAGCTCTATTATCAGTGCTGTCATTGATAAATTCATCGATAGAATAATAACACTTGTCAATTAAAAGT
>PNEQ01000527.1:30073-49006 GCA_003012365.1 Medauroidea extradentata | reverse complement strand
ATTTATATATACATGTAGAAAGTGTTGGTCAGTGTGTCGATGGAGCTCGTCCGGGTAAGACGTGTCGGTAGTTAATTTAATTAAATAATTTTTATATAAAATGTTTTTTTATAAAATTGTTTTTATTAAATAGTTTTTTATTAAAAAAATTTTATTAAACATTTTATTTATTAAATACATGCGGGGTTATAATGGAATGTGAAATAGAAATTTTTTGGACGAAACACCAAGATGGCGGCTGGAAACAAGATGGCGTGCAGAAAAAAGATGGAGGTAAATTTTTGTCGGAATTTTTTTGGAACTTTTTGAAATTTTGTAATTTTTAAATTTTTTTTGAAATTTTCGAAATTTTGGAAAATTTTGGTAATGACACTCTAGGTCAAGGTCAAGGTCACGGTTAAGGGTCAAGGTAATCCAACATGGCGGCCGGGGCCGTGACGTCACAACTTGGCAGGTGGTGCCTCACTGTGCCGCACTCCGAGTCCTGCACTGGAATCGGCCAAATCATACTACTCATACCGTGAACGAATTTTCAAAGTGGAAGCTGTTTGAATAGATTTGGATCATACGAGACATCCAAGGAACAATTTCTCAGATAAATACTTTAAGTTCGGTGCACATTTAGTACTTTAATGTTATTTTTCGTGCCATGTTCGTATTTTCTAAGTATGGGCCATTTAAACATACTTTTATCACATTAGATATCTATGAAATCACTTCCAGAATTTCATCAACTCAGTACAAATATGTTACTCAGTAAGTTAACTTAACGTTTATGTATTTAGTTAAGTCCGTGTCAGTTTTATTGAAATTGTAACATTTATTGACATTTTTTGATCACGCGAGCTATCTGAATAGCTATCTATCAGAGTTTTATAATACTCTGTAAATATAAATTTATTAGTAAACCGACATGACATGTATTTTGTTAATTTCGTGCTCCTATTATAAAATAGGGGCTATTTAAACACTTTTTTTTTAACACGCTAGTTATTTAATGAACCATTTTTCGAAATTTCACAATTTTTTATACACTGTGTTTAGCAATACTTGAAGACATTTTCTCACCTTAACTTAGATCAGTCAATCTTATGTAGATATGTACCTCGTACTTGTAGCCTACTCTTCATACTTCAGAATCACTCTTTTTCTTTTAGATAAACTAATTAGCATTTGATCACCGAAGCCAAATACCTTTTTTGAGTGAAAACTCGTTGGAGGAGAATTATGAGTGGCTGAAAATATGATGTCGTTAGCGGTAAAAACTGAGGTTGCAATCCTCTGTGAAGATTCCAAGTGTGCATTAGTGATTGCATCACGATAGGAACGGTGGTGTTATAGGATATGTACATAGAGGCTGTCAGAATCATGTTAAGGCCTTGCTCTCTAGTTTAGCAGTGGTATCGAAAATATTTTTTGTAACGCAAACTAATACATATATCAAAAATTCCTTTGTCATTTTTAACCCTTATACATCAACGTTTTTTGTGAATTTTTCTGTTGCAATACACCAAACTTATTTTTAGATTTTTTCCCCCGAAATAGTACACATTTTGTTGTGAAAATAAGCCAAAATGAAGCAAAATAATTTTTTGCTCTGCAACGGCACATTATTTCAAAAACCCTCAGGCAAAATTGTGTATCGTATGACTGTACACTGACTCAAATTTTTTCAAAGCATTCGGTTAAAAAATATTTTAGTTATTTGGAATTGTTTGAAATAAACGAGAGATCATGGCCTTAAGAGAACAATACAGAAAAATAATGTGCATTATACAGTAACCCAACTCTATCGAGTAGCTTGACTAGGACCACACAGTGAGTCTGTATGAGAGATCTGAGGGCGTGTTTGCCATGCGTATGAGGTTTTCGACGTCACAGCAGTCCAATGTTGGAACCAATGAACACACGAAAGTCACCCACACTTGTCATTAAGGTTGTGGTCAACATAGACAGACTATTCCGCGAAGAAAATTCCCGTGTGTGTGTATGCAATGAAATTGACGAACACTACTCATAGTTGTTAGACAGCCAACAAAAGTATGGCATATCCAGTACAATGTCTACATGACTACCATAAACATATTGTGTGCTCACATGCTCACAGACGTATTCAGAGGCTGCCGTTAAAGTAAACTTTATCTGTAAAATCATAACTTTCACTTATACCCGTATCTCCGTAAATAACTTTTCTGGGAACATGAGTTACATCCAGAAACTGTACCAAATACTATTTACAGACGCCATGTTTGACTTAAGTCCTATGGAACGTCCTTAAATAGGGAGAAAATGAGTGAAAATGGCTGATGACATATTTGGTAATGAAGAAAAGTAATGCTGGCACACGTAGTACCATACCGTGTCTTGTGACACGCCCAGTAGTATCGCAGTGTTGCGCATTTAATTTGCGTCATATAGACTACAACAAGCGAGACTGGGACCTGGATGACTTTCGCTCACTAACCTCGCACAACACCGCTCCAAGCGCCTGACACTCAACTGGCGTCGAACACAACTGTTAACATCAGAATACGGTTGGCAGCATTGCGGCAGCGCTGTTAATATGCCAGCGCAAGTTTATCATTGGGGCATCCTTGATGAGGCAATCTCCTCGTTGATAGCCATAGGGTAAGCCATATAATAATGTACCGTAGCTAGACATTTTCGGCGCAAAGTGCTACCCACGAATGTCCTGAGATGTGTGGTAAACTTACCGCATTACTTTTTCTATAACTTTAACGTATATTGAAAAGAATATTCTCTAAGATATCACTGCTCATGGATGTGGAGAACTGTCGTCCCTTTTACGTCCCTGATACCACACACTACATTGGAGAACATTCGTCCTTGGAGAGTCCCTAGTAACGTTTCTACACATGTTGAAACATTTTTGTACTGTACATGGTAATAAAATTAGCTTAGCAAGATATATATATATATATATATATCGGCAGTCGCGCTTGATGCTTTTTTTACCGCTGGTACTTGGTGAATTATTTGAATTGTGGTGGAATTGTTGCAGTTTTTAATGTCTTTGAATGTTTCTTGCAATGTGACAGAATAACATACTGTACTATTGTGGACATACATCACTGCAATCTTATGTCGTCTTAGAAGAAATCTTAGAATGTGGTTAAGATAAAGACAAACAAACGAAAAACCGAAAAAAATAGAAAACAAGCCTAGTTTGGCTGTAGTCAACACATCATAAACCAAAACAACCGAAAATGAAAGGTCCCATAAGGAATTAGTCAACAACAAACAAAGGAAAATAAAATAAACATCCAAAAATAAAAGTAGAAATACGAAACAAAATAATGTGTAAAACTCAGGACAACCACAGTAAGACAGCACAGACAATACTGGAACGAAGATAAGATGACACAACACAGAATAACAACGACGACGTCATATACTAGACGACACAATGATGAAGACACAAAATAACACAGTAGATTTCTAAAGACCGACTTTTCTCGACGACGACGATTCGGGAGCTGACATCTGGTCCCGTCTTCAGGTGAAGTAAAAGTTAGAAATCTGCTGTGTTATTTTGTGTCTTCATAGTTGTGTCGTCTAGTGTGTTGTCTGTGACGTCGTCGTTGTTATTCTGTCTTGTGTCCATTATCGTCTTCGTCCTAGTATTGTCTGTGCTGTCTTAACTGTGATATGCTGTTTCTTTCAAGAGACCTGGACATGATGCCTCGCCTCACTGGGCCTTGGTCGTTAGGGCAGCTTTGATGACATGTTAGGTCACTGGTTTGGCAGAGGAGGACACATTTCCTGGCCTGTGAGGTATCCAGACATAACCCCACTAGAATTTTCCTGAGGGCCTTTGTGAAGAATGTGGCCTATTAGACCCAGTGAAGGACCTGCAGCAGTATTTGAACACGTTAATGAGGACATGCTAGGCAGAAAGTGGGCGGAGTTGGAACATCGCTTAGATAACCTGTGTGCTACAGACAGCACACACATATTGAACGCTTTTAAACGACTACTAAATACTTAGGTGTGTGTGAACATTGTGCTCCAAGCCGCACCGTTCTATCTTCTTCTGTTTCTAAAAAATTATCTGTCAAGTTAGTAAAGATCATTTTGTAACATCCATTATATAGGAAGTTTTCATACAGTGTAGTTAGCTGTAAATATATACGCAGCACGTATATGAATTTGTCTGTTAAACACTGGCTGAAATTTCTTAAAAAATAAAAACAATAAAACGAGAAATATTTTAAGTGACTCTTAAGAATAATAGGCTGCAGGGTAGAAATGTCTTGTTGGAGTTAGGCCGCTTTTAAATGTGAAAGTGTTTCAGGAAGTATTAATTTTGCATAAAACTTTGATTGTGAGATTGAACGAATTTTACAAAACTATTATCAACATGACTAAAATGTTCATGGACCAAAGGAACAAATTTACTGACCTGTCTAGGACGTTTATTGCCTAAAGGCATTAACTACCGTGGGATGAGATACGGGTAAGATGTATACAATTTTACGCTATCCATGATTTGGTACATTAAGCAGCAAATAAATATTGACATTTAAAAGGCAACAAATCATTAACAAAAAGTTCACTCCAAGAATTACGAGTAGTTGAAACAGCAGCCACGCTTGATTATGTAACTTGATGTTATTTCGTGATAAACCAAGTTCGCCACGAAGCGAGAACAGTTTCAAGCACCACGGAGTTTATTACGACTGATGAAGCTTGCCGCCATTGTTCCAGTCACCCTGTTACGTCAACTGCCTGTGAGGTGTCGTAAAACTAAGTTACAGCCAGTGTGAATATCTTACACGCCATTTACACATATTGTTACTATCTGCGTCACCTATTTACAACGCAGTGCACAAGGCCCCGTTATATCATTTTATTATGTTTGAGCACTTTCGTAATCATAACTTTTTTTCATATTTGTACTAGTGAACAAATTATATTCCCGGAAATTGGCGTTTACGGCGAAATTATTGATTCGACTTTACGTATTTTGAAAGTAAAGATTTATCCGGAGCCATGCAAGGATCTCTTGCCGACATTCTTGGTTCTCTTCAGGCCACAAGGATTAAATGACTTCCACATAGAAACAAAGATATCGCCAGTTCATGACAGAGAGAGAGAGAGAGAGAGAGAAAGAAAAGAGAGAGAAAGAGAGAGAGAGAGAAAGATAGAGAGAGAGAGAGAAAGTGATAAAATGGTCAGCTCCTGATTACTCCTCTACCATCTTGAAGGATTTTAACAGAGGAGCTGAAGCCCCAATTTGAAATTCATTGGCAGCACCTTAGTCAGAAATATTTTCCCAAAATAATATTATAATAGTATGGGTATACTGGATGAAACACTTTAACAATTATGTTACTATTTAAACCATGTTTTAATTTTAATTATTATTTTCAAGGTGAAATCTTATGTACAGTACTGAAAATCAGTTTATATTTTTTTCTTTTTTGTTTCCGACAACAAAATGTATTTATATTTTATTATTTACTTAACTAATTTATTTTAAATTAGAAAAATCGCATTAAGTCATTGATGCAATTTAATGTTAAGTATGGTCCATTTAAAGTAAATATTTTTGTACTCAAATGTATAATCCACAAAAACTTATACCGATTTTTAAAAAGCGCGTGTTATATTCCTTGAACCCATACTAGGATCTGAGCAATTTGAGTGCCATTTCACCCTTTTCGCTTGTTTTGCTATCATCCTCTTGGCAGAATAATGATCACCACAAACCCTTTCCTTCATTGCAAAACTCGCTTTAAACTTGTTAGAGCACGTGAGAAGCACTTTAACTTGGGTCACCCACACAACATTCAGCAATCTTTAATTACTGGGAGTACGTGAAAGGTTTCGACAAGTGGCGTGTCAATCTTCCGGTTTAGCAGCTCGTTAGTTATTTAATGCGACAAACTGGTTTGTATCAGAGCTCACAGCAGTAATTAGCTTACTTATTTATCGACTCTAATAATGGAACATTAAGGAAAGCAGCCTTGTTCTGTGTTAATCACATATTAACATTAACTAATTACAAACAAACACGGTACCTAACCAAAGTAATATTTAATACACTATTGATTACTGTCCTGTGATATTTTAAGTAATATTATTTTATAACATTCAACTCAGAACGGAAACGAATATATATATAATATATATAGTCAGAACGTTCTAAATATAAAATAGTCTATCTACTGGAATAAACTAATAAATCCATACAGCATGTCTAATTTCCCGCTTGTGATGCTGTTGTGTTAACTGTTATTTCATAAATATAATCGTAAAGTATAAGACAGTTTATCAGTGCTTATTTTCGAAACAGTATTCATTTGAACCTAACGTTAAGCATGACAATAATCCCTTCCCTAATATTTTTCATCTATAGCGCACACTGGAAGCATAGAGAGTGTGGCTTACAAACTTGAGTATCTAGCAGTTTCTTGTTGCATGGACTATTACCTTGTTTTTGGCTCCCTGACAGTCGAGAAGAGAGGATACTGTTTTCAACGTATTTTGTACGAAATATCTTAAAAGTATCTTCATCGCGTTCGTCGGATCCACAAACTGTTTTATAACGAGCTGTGTGTGGTTCTATCGTGATGTTCTAGTTATACCAGGCAATGCGAGCACAACTACTCTACTAACTTTGCCAGGAATACCGACGTATCGACTTTCATTGAGAAGAGAGAGTCTTCAGTTGTAATGTTTCTATGTAGTGACTTTTCCGAGGCTGCTGAAGTCGTGTCTCTAGTGCGGCGCTCGTTTGTAGGAGACCGGCGGACATTATAATTACAGATATGTTCGGCGAGTTTCTCTAGTTGCTACCACCTGTCCCCGCTCAATTATCCAGTGTTATATTGAGTGTGCCACCAACAGAACCTCAGGAAGATGGCGTCATATACACGGGACTCATCCCAACCACTCTCACTACAAAGACGTCGTCTATCATATAGTTGCTTCTTGAAATAAAAGACACGCAAGGGTTACACACAACAAAACTACAATATGATATTCAATTTGGCCGCAAAACCGAGCGCAGTGGCGCAATGGAAAACATTGTCCTCGTATTCGGGAGACCCAAGTTAGATTCCTGGCTCAGGTCAAAAAAAATTTCGGTCTTCCATTTTTTCCGGAAATCGCACCAAGCAGATGATGGTATAGTTCCTTAATAATGACAATGGCTGATTCATCTTCCAGTTCCTGTCACTATGCAAAGACGTGAAGCTCACTTGCCTTACCTTTCACTGCAAATAAACAATTTGTAACTAAGTTACATGCTTCTCTTTTGTTACACTAAAACAGGAAAAAATAAATACATTTACTGCTCATTATTTTACTCTATGCCAGTGATTTGTGAATCCACCTACCATTACTTCTAGATACCAGCAAATAAAACGTAGTATGAATAATTAAAAAAGTTGTTAAATATAATGGTCAAAGTAAATACAGAAAATTGTGTTATAATAGTCGCAGAGAGCCAGTTGAAATTTCATTGTGTACAAATTTGTTTGTATAATTTTACTCAATGACAATAATTTGTATTATGTCATTTATATTCAAGTTAGATTTGCATACTGGCGAGAGGAGCAGGGTTTGAGAGAAGTTTTGAATTGTTTCACGGTCATTTAACCCTCCACACAGCAGGGAAGAGATAAAGCTGTAAACATGAGATAATAGCTCGTTAGACACCTTGAACTGGTTTGGGAAACAGAACTCACAGGCTAAAGTAGCTCAGCACAGGGGCGTGGCTTCTCCTACCCCCTGCACTGAAATTTGATATTATCTTAACTGTCAGGCATCGCAAAGGGTCCAAAGTTTTTATATAAGTTCGAGTATGTGTTAATGTTAACCTGTGATAATTTTGAAAAGAACTGTTAAACCGATATGGAGGAAATGCCGCGTTTAGTTTCGTCAGTCGCTCACAGAGATTGGGGTTTGGTAGGGAGTGTAAGGGGGGAGTTTTTTTTTCGTTCATAGCGAGCGCTTGGAGAGCGTCGAGCGTTGGTTGGGGCTGAAAGAGGAGGACTTTCGTCGTGACTGCCACGAGGGATGGTCGTGCTGCATTCGTCGCGAATATTCGTGGTGGTCTGCGGATTGGCGACTCTCGTCGTGGCTGTTACAATAGGTGGACGGGCCCCATAGCCGCGACGTTCCTGGGCGGCCGTATATTTATTTAGGATTAGCTTTCTTCGAGGTCCTCACCAGGGTGTTGACGTACCACGGTTGCCGCGATCGCAGGCGTGGTTGGCTGCGAATTTTGGGCGAGTCTATATTTAAGACTCGTTTCTCGTCCCACGTGGGTCGCCGTTTGTTGGAGACGAAGCGGTGTGCGATTGCTTCAGAGAGTAAACTAAGCGCGAGTTTCATTAACCGCATAGCACCTAAAATATCTCATGAGACAGACAGACTGAATCCGGAGTTTCTGAAGTATCCGAAAAAACGAAAGAAATGCCGGTGTTACTATTCAGTATTAGTAGCACCTACCATAAAAATTGGAACAGTCATCAAATTTACATAAATATACTCTCCAACTAACCAAGGGAGGGTATAAATAATTAGCATGTGCGTATTGAACATTTATCTCGTCAAGCTCAAGCACATGCACACAGTCTCAGTGATATTATTTAACGGTTGAAGGTGATCAGTGTCATTAAAGTGTTTTACCTGTTTGGCCTTTCCGCACTTGTCTTGTTTGAAGGAGACTTTTGAAATTCCCAACAGACAATGTGATGTCTTTCTAAATGAATAACGTGTTACTTGCATGATTAAACTTACATTATTTTCAGAGCGTTGAGATCTTCAGGCAAGGAACCAATCAATGCATTTGCAGTAGGTCATTAAAAACGACAATTATAATAGCAGTTTTTGATTGTTCAATGAACATAAAAGTAGGACTAATTATTTTATTGCTTGATTTTTATTAGAATATGTAAATAAGGAGATAATTTAAAATATATCAAGACATAGTCCTCCTTACATGCTGATGTAAACGCAAGTTTGACTCAAATTAACAGACGGTTATTAACAGACAGTTTTTCCGGAGAATGAAATTCTGGACGGATTCACTCATAACTTTTCATAAGGAACCATTTTTATTTATTAACTGCTTATGTCTAGAAATATTGGTATTCCTGATTACTTGAAAACATACCGTCATAAAAAAATAACAAATGACTTATTGCCGTGGTAGTGTTTACATTTTCTTTGTGTAATACCGTTGTTTGATGTTTTGAATTCGTACATGAGCAAGTGCTCTATTTTCAACACAGGCATTTATTTACTTGCAACTGCAATTTTTTTTATCCCCGACGATGAAAGAGTGTGCTATAAGTTTAACATGTGTATCTGTGTGTCTGTCTGTAGCATCGCAGCTCCTAAACGGATGAACAAATTTTGATTTAGTTTATTTTGTTTTAAAGGTGACTTGATTGAGAGTGTTCTTAGCTATGATTCAAGAAAATCTGTTTGCCGTAAGAAAATCATCAGCTCATTTCTGGTTGTTGAGGAGATGTGAGCAACTTCTATTGGTCTGATCTATTCAAAGTTTAGTATCCTGTGAGCCGGGGATTTCAAGAGTTTTTATTGAAGTCCTAACTTGTTGTAGACAATCGGGGGGAACATCAGATGGTAGATGGTTGGATAGAATTAAATTTAATCCAAAAGTAATCCCTACTGAAATTAAGTACAAAATAATCGTGTAATCCTGTTACGCGAAATACATTCTAATTATAAAAAAATAGTATATATATATATATATAATTTAACGTAACGTTTGTGTTCCGATCGTATCGATTTTTAACCTGTCTTCAAAGAAAATAAATATACTGAAACGTAGAATTTTTTACTGTCTAAAGATATTTACATAACCCCCGAAATTAATTTTATATAACCAAAACTAGTGAAATTTTATATTAATTATAATTTGAGATAGTTTATAACAACCATATTTAATGAAAATATATAATGGTATAGGTCGTTCGGAATAAACTGAGCACTAAAGATTTAACCTTTGAAAAAAGTCACTAGCCGTTACTGCATATGATTCAACGTTAACAATAGTTACTTTACTGCTTGTATGGTTGGCAGCGTATTGCAGTAAGTAGTTCCGTGTATTTTCCTATTTAAATACAGCAAAACTGAAATAAAATGAACTAAATTTGACATAACTATGTTTTTACATAATTAATAAACGTTTTTAGTCAAATTTTATAGTTTCCTATCGACTACACAATTTATCTTAAACGCGCATGCATTAAGTGACGTGCCCAGATAGGTTAGACATTTCCCGTCGTTGAGACGTTACGCGCGGAAAGATACGAATTTAAGGCAAAGATATATTTAACAGGGCTTTTTTGAGTGCTCACTTTATTCCGATCCGCCAATAATAGACGTACTTTGATTTTAATAGTAATTATTTTAATTATTATCGTGACGCAACTACATCTTAAATATAAACCACGAAAACAAAGTTTTAATTCAGTGCGCATAACCTGTGTATTCGTTGTTTATAAATTTAGTGAAGAATAGAACAAATGTGACAGGATTCTGTGATAAGTGTTACTTAAAGTGTAACTTACCATTCTGAACAAATCTTGTAAACATAATGATAGTTTGTGAATACAAATATTTAAATGTTTAACCTAATTACATTTACGTTTATTGTCAACTGGGCAACTCTGAAATATGGCAAAAAACGTTTACTACTATGATGTGTTTCTAATAGTTATCAAGTTTAAGAGAAATATCAACTTTTGTTCCTGTATGATGTGATATAAAATAAACGTGAAAAATTTCACGGTCAGGTTTTACGATATGGCACGGTATTGAAGGTTTGAGAAATTAAGGGACGTGTAAAATTGTGAAAATAACAATGATAGGATGAACACATTTTTAAATTTAATGTTACATAATTTCATAGCTAATAATAAGTATCACTGAAAGTTGAACGAGTTATAATATATACAGAATAAAAAATTCAAATTAATATAGTAAAAACTATGCAGATAATAAATCGAGAGATAGGTTCACGTCGGGTCGATATCGTTCACTGCACGCGTCAGAAATATTCTTCGTCTTCAACTGCCACCAAAATAACAGCGATTTACGGAATTCTTCGAATAGACCTTAAAAATTAAATGTGCATAAAATTTAAAATTAAATTTATAGTTTCCTCTTTCTTTCGTCCAATGGTAACCCTATCTATCTAAAGAAAAATAAAACCGCTTACTATATATTACTCTGCATTTTCCACTCAGAAGTCAGCAGTCTATAGCTGAAATATTTTTTCACAATAAAATAATTGATGTCAAGAAAAGTTATTGTATGGCACCATATGCAGAACAGTTGATTAATATAGTGTAACATTTTTGAAGTTATTTGACAAGAGTGGTTTCTTATTTATGACGAGTTTAGTTTGACAGTTTACAGACACGAGGGCTTCTTGCAGCGGGTTTACTCCTGCTTCGTATTGTTAGTTACCACAATTGCCGCTAGAGGAGCGTTCACGGTGCCTGTATATATGGATCATTTAATGCTGTAATAAAATGTAATTAAATAGTTAACAAAGGGCTGCTTCAATTCATAGTTCCATTCTTTGTTAGTGAAAAGTAGATTAAAGAAATTTAAATATTCAACTGACTGTTATGAAAGTGACGGAACTTACTCAGTGAAAGTCGTGATAACCTAATCTTCCGCTTCGACAAAGCCGTTTGTTACATCTGTCAATTAGAAACGAAATGCTGTCTGGACGATTACGAATATCTTGAAAACTCACTATATAAATACGACGGTGAGAATGTGTATAATTATAAACTGAAAAGGGTTCCAGAACGAGAAATACGCTCAAAGTAGGTAAATTAATTTATTTTTCTGGTTCGTTTGACGTATTTTATGGGAATCAGGAAGTGCATTTTAAATTCTCGCTATAATAGTTATATGACTGGCAGTTGTTTTTGAACTCTTTAAATGTACGTTTACTAATTCAGTGAGTACTATGAGTACATATTAAACAGTGGCCTACCATATACTTATTAGCTGTGTGTTATAGTTAGCATTTTGTCTAGGAGAATTCGTAGAACTTCTTTACGTAAGTGCAAAACTTTTTCAAAGGTGTCATTTGGAATGTGAAGTAGGTAGTATTGCATGATGTTCTTGCATGTATAAAGGTGCAGTGTGCTGCCTATGCCAGTCATTACAAGAATTATTAATAGTTTTTAAACTCACTATGCTAGTCACTTTACTGTTTCAACATTACTTCCGCTACCGAGTTTTTCCACTCCTGCTATGTAACAAAGCACAATAAATTTTTCATAAAAATTTATTGTTCATCTTAAAAAAATACACATAAATTGTAACCAATATGTTTAAAAATTAGAAATTTAGAAACGACTGTACAGCATTTACATATGTTCCAATGTGTTAAGTGTTCCGTTGATAACTCTCTGTAATATAAGGACTCCTATGAACAAGAAGAATTCTGCAATTGACTTAGAGAAACTATGTAAGTCCATGTTCTATATTCCGTCACTGTTTTCCTTAAGATATTGTGGACGTTAGATTTCTCTTTACGTTTGAGGCAAAGAAACGGGGAAGTGGAATATAACCCGTGCGTCAAACACCTCATCGCCTCTAGGCGCGAAGGACTAAGCTAGCGCGCATTGTTGGCGTAGAATGTGTTATTCAATGGGACTCCAAGCAATGACCGTTTTTTATTTGTGGAAAGTATGTGGTCAGGTCCAATGCAGGTTTCTATGTCTTAGTTTCCCTATTATGGTTGATATTTTCTCAGTTACAGCGACGTGAAAAAGTAATTTTTAGCAGTTTTAAGGAGCTTGGTAATAATGTTTTTAATTAGCGGACGGCATTTTTTAAATCATAGAAACACCGTTTGAAGTGTCTTCTTTTCGTAGATAAACGTATTGGAAGAAGTTTCAGTAGTTTGACAAGAAAACTACTTCCCGTACCTTGCTACAGCACGTCTCACGCACCAGGTCCGCTATCTCATAAGACTACTCTGCAACGAACAATTCTTAGTTTATAACATTGCATCAAACACTGTGCAGCTCTTACACATTGTATTAGAATTATTTTACCACAAATATAATATTTTTCGGTTCAATAGTTTTCCTACAAGCGCACGTAAAATTAGTGATTTGACGATGTTTGCTACTTGCCTAAAGTAAAAACATTTCAAACAATGCGAATAAAATAATTTAGAGCGAAAGTAAATGTACTAAACTAAGAATGACACCTTTCCTAGTTAACAAAAATACTATTTTTTTTTTCAATTATAGATTCTTAGGCAAATTTAAGATTTTTTCTAATACGAACAACTGTTATATGTATTTATAAATGTGCCGTTGCGTATCTCAGTACATTTACCTTCATTGTAAATTACTTCATTCGTACCGTTCGAATAGATTATACTTCGGGTAAGTAATCAAATCGTCATTTTAACACGCGCTTGAAAGGAAACGAAGGAACCGAAAAATATTTCATTTTTGGGAAATTACTGATAAGCGATGAACAACATATCATGAATTTTTCTGTGCAAAGCAGAGTTCAGGGAGTTGACATTCAGCTGCTTACAACTTTGATTTATTACGTAATTTTTGCAGTGCCATGTAACTACTGGGGAAGCAGAAACAATATTATGTACCAGAAAAAAACTTCTCTTTTTTTCTTACAGCATCTATTCAAGCACTCAAAGATTAGTAACTGTAGTTTCGAATCAGATCGTCAAATTTTGTAACGTGTCTTGTTTCGGCAGTGAGTTCAATATCCACGTACTTTTCCACATGCACGTTTAAACTTTTAGAAGCAAAACTTCTGTAGAATTACATCAAGTCATCGTCTTCTAATTTTACTGAAATACTTTGACACGAAATAAGCTAGCAACAACAGGACTGGTCAATAAAGGCGATAGTTGCACGCCACTCTGTTCTACTGAGCTCCAAGTACGCTCATCATAAAGTGGCGTATGCCTAATTTTTTAATTATTCTTAGAGCCACTTAATGACTGCACAAAGTAGTGCTGATACCTGGGATACGTGTAACACGGTCCTTGCCTAAGTTAGTAGCATGGGTGGGCGTGTCTTGCTAGTCCTAGGCCTGGAAGTACAGCGTGATAGATGTCACATAACCTACAGGAGCAGGCCCTGAACTGACGAGCAGTCTTATCGCTTCATATCGCCTCTCTCTCTCTCTCTCTCTCTATATATATATATATATATATATATATATATATATATATATATATATATAAGGCAATTTGTGGTAACCCAATTATTTTAGGACGTATTATCAAATATACTTGAGTTTTCATACCTTCAAAGAACTGCAGAAACCATTTCCGCGAGTTTCAGTCAAGATAAAATAAGCTTATTAAGGATGTTGACGGGAGGAAAAAATCATAATTTTATATTTGTGTGAAATAATTATTGTTACAAAACATTTGCCCAGTCGTTTTTCCTATAGTGGTATTTCGAAGAAGTAATAATTTGCATGGTTTTACTCCACGAACACTGCAAAAACCAATAAACATATTTAAATGAGTGTATTTGTCGATGCAACTACACGTGACGCGCTACAGCTTGATATATATATATATATATATATATATATATATATATATATATATATATATATAACCTAACAGAAAATACGTTTATATACACAAATTGTTATAATAGAAAAGTAATCACATTTCAAAGTTTTTTAAAATACAACTTTTTTTTGTGGTGGGTTTTTATACACATGAAGCCGTATCCCGCGACATGTAGTTTCAGTGTGAATTGTTTTACTTCATAGTGTTTACTAGTTTCTGCGGTGTTCATCAAGTAAAACTGTGCAGCAGTTCACTTCGAAATGCCAGTATGGGAAAGGCTGACCTATTTTTATTTTCCGAAGTGGAATATGTACTTCAAAGTAACGGCTATAAAACTAGAAAATATTTCATAAAAAGGTAAAATTAGGATTTGTTCTCATCTAACACACTCAGCAGAGGAGTGTAGGACCTGAAATGGATAATACGTGTAAATAAATAAGTAGCGTATGGAGTGGGCGCCCAATAGCAAGACATAACAGCCCTGATTTAACAGACTTCTGACCTGAACCTGGATGACGCAGGCGTCAATGAAGCTTTACGATGCATAACTATGGAATTAGATAGGCTGGAGAAACGGGAGCAACCCGAGAAAACCCACCGGCGAATGACAACGTCAGACACATATGTTCTGTGATGCTGTTCCTAAACTCCATCAATAACACGCGTTAGTGATGCTCTGTTCACCTCTTGGCAGCCTGATAAGGCGGCATACTTAATGCAGTTTGCTAGTGAAGAAATCAGTGTTATAATTAATTTGTTTGGTTTTCTTACTGTAGGTCAACCACACTCGACATGCAGGCCGTACATGCAGTGATTGTGTTCAGTGCTCTGGGCTGTGTGAATAGGTAAGGAGGTATTTACTGTATGTGTTTGAAAGGTACAAGTGTATATTTTTGTAGTAACTGCACGTTCATAACTAGAGTTTATAATAAAGTTTTCGAAATGTCATTTGTAATCACACCATAAGTGGCACAACTATCAAAGGAAACCATTCCAGAATATTGTTGCCTTTTACGCTGGTCATAAGTATTTCATATCTGCAGCACAGCATATTAATTGGGGGTTTGTGTTTTAAGAAAACACTAAACGCTATTCGTATTACGAGCCAATTTTTGACGACCTATTAACTCTATATCTGAAATCAACCTGAATCGTCTTGACAGTATCACTAATATT
The DNA here is from genome assembly GCA_003012365.1 of Medauroidea extradentata. Classification (NCBI taxonomy): domain Eukaryota; kingdom Metazoa; phylum Arthropoda; class Insecta; order Phasmatodea; family Phasmatidae; genus Medauroidea; species Medauroidea extradentata. Next base: position 33,228 of record PNEQ01000527.1, on the reverse strand, counting down.
TGTAAATGGGCTGCTTGTAAAGCTGAATTAACAGTTTCCTTAATGCGAATATGCCCGGTCGCTTGTCTAAGTGGTTATAGCTCCTGGCCGAAGGGCTAAAGGTCCCGGGTTCGAATGCCGGCCCGGTAGGGACCAATTTAATATTACACCCCGGGTTCAGGAATGGGCGTTGGATTTGTCCCTTCACCGCTATCCTTACGAACCAACACAGGCTTATCCTCGCCCAAGATGTTCCACGTGAAGCCATAAACATCCACATTATATATGAAACGGCTTTGGAATAAAATGCAAATGTAGGCAGTAAATAAGATGAGCTCGTGAATATATTACTGTTGATCAAAATAAAGTTTGTTTGCCTTCCCAACTTACGTACCATGTAACTCAACGTTCTCTCTCGTCTCAAAATGCATCCGTAATGGCAGTGCACCCAGTTAAGTTCATTCAAGGTTAATGCTACCTGTTTTCTAGCTTCGAAGTAACCTCGAACGAAAAACATCTGCAAAAAGTTGTAACCAACAAAGTTCACTTGCATACTAAATTAATACAAATTCGACAACACAAAACTGCAACAATCGTGTAACATTTGACATAAAACACAGCTCCGCCTTTAGAATGGAGTTCATCTAAAACGAACACGATACATTCAATGGTTACCATAGGTCATGTTTGCATTTTATTTCACCGTGTCCTACACCATTGCAACTAGTGGTGGAAATTGTCTCTTGACAAACTCTAACCAATTATATATGTTCTTAAATTGAGGTCAAACTACGTAGCATATCGTTCAGAGCACGGTTCTGCGCAGACCTTTCTCCTTCCTTTCATCGTCCACTTTGGCAGTTGAGATTAATTTAAAATGAATAGAAATAAAAATTCTGTGATTGGGTTGACGGTTTTCTTATTTAAGGAAACTACAATACTAACATGTGAGGATTTGCAACAATCCTCATGCGTGTAAAGTGTGGAGTGTTGGCGAAAGCGTAAACTTACATTCCTCCGTAGCATGTCCTCTGTTTAGGCCCTAATGACCGTAAGAAGTCAGTGCTGTAGTACCTCAGACTGTTAATGTGCTTGAATAAAGAAATCGTTAATGAAACGTTGTCTCTTCCGTCGAATGAAACCTGCTACTATCTTCTGCCTAATATGTACTATACACTGTAAGTTTTTACATCATTTCTGTGACTGTGTTCATCTGCGTTGTCGCCATTTTTTCTTACCATGTTCTTGTCTATTTACTAACATTTCTGGTTTAGTTTTCTAATCTTAATTCATAGTTATTTATAAGTTACTTATGAGTTATTTACATGCTCATTACGGGTCGTCTAATTATGTTTCCTGTTTTTGGTTTTTGTTTATTTTCTTTTGTTCTGTGGTTATTTGATAGTGTGGCTTTTTCAAAGACTTGGCAATATTTGCTCACAGTGACGTACAACCAAAATAAAAGTCCAATTGCTGTACACAAGAGTATTAATTATCGTAGTAACGTGTATTTCATCAACGTTTACTCAGCTCACAGTTGCAGACTGCACTTTGTCAGTCGTGATTGTACGCTGGGCAGCTGTGTCCCCTCCCCCACCAAGACGTGGCGGGATCAAGGGTTGGTAATGCAGAACAAGTAGCTGTCTGGCGTGATGATACAGCAAGTCAACTCGTGGTTATAATAAATATCGTATGGGTATAGTACCTAAGGGCAGGGAACCACAAGCCGAGAGCAGTCTTCTGATTGGTCGTTCGTAGGTGACTGCCGAGCCTTGAAGGATGACCCGAAATGAAGTCCTACGATGGAGAAGCGGCGGAATAAGAAAGGCGAGGTAAACTGGGGAACCCAGAGAAAACCCGCTGGCCAACGGAATCTTCTGACATGTTTCCCACATGCGAAATAATTTGAATCTGATCCGTTGGGAATTGAACCCAGACAGCCTTTATAGGAGACAAGTGCTAAGCCACTGCGCTAATTGCGTGACTAGATGTCTACAATGATGTACGTGATGTGAAAGCAGAGCTTGGACATCTTTGATGAGGCTTGTTGGAACGTTACTGTGCAGTTTGAATGTACCGAGCAAGGGATGCGAGTGTGCAGTGTTCTTTAACTCTGACGTGGACAGCAACAGACGAGTGTTTGCAGCTCCCAGCAGCCCCATCAGTAGTTGCTATGACGACGAGGGATGTAAGCGCCAGTGTACATACTCCGTAAGTATACAAGCAATCATTTCCTGCTTCACTAGACTCGCGGTCAATGTAACAGTTCTGTAAACACCATGATATTTTCCTTCGTTTTGTCAAGAGTACTTGCTACTGTCGACGTAGCCATACTGCTGGCAACTAACAACCTATGTCAGTAACATAATAACGTTGCAGAACACAAACCAAATTATTACTGCACATCCCTGAGTCTGTACAATAAATTTACTTCATCCGTAATTTAATATAACGATAATTTTGTGTACCACTCGCCAACTTCCTTCTAGTAACATAATATACGTTTTAGATTGTGTAAATCCCTAACATTTTATCTTTAAAACTTATTGTCACAATCGGTACAGACGCGTTCTATAAGTGACCCGTTGAAGATTATTCCACACAACAGCGAATAAAGGTTACAATCACACTTTAAACCTTGAGTTCGAGAGTTTAGAATCATGACGACAGCCAGGTATACGCTCACACGCTGTCCGAATCGAAGAGTACAAATGAGTACAGTAAAGTTAGCTTGTATAAACTAGCATGTGTTTCTTCCACTTGAGTAGACTCGAACGGTTTGAGAAAGTTGAACGATTTGAACGTACGGCCCCAGTTAGGCTAAAGATATTCTAGTGTACACTTAGTTCGTTAGCAAGGCAGTGCTCCGACATTAGAGTGCCTTAGTAAACATACGCTACAGTTTGAAGTAGGAAAAGTTGGTAGAAAGGAAGCCGTGGCTGAAGTGTCTCTTCATTCAGCCGGTAATAGATGCCTCGAGGTGACTTCATACTTTAGTGCAGGTTGTTCAGATACCAGTGTCTGTGGTAATAGATGCCTAGAGGTGACTTCATACTTTAGTGCAGGTTGTTCAGATACCAGTGTCTGTGGTAATAGATGCCTAGAGGTGACTTCATACTTTAGTGCAGGTTGTTCAGATACCAGTGTCTGTGGTAATAGATGCCTAGAGGTGACTT
>PNEQ01000527.1:0-29073 GCA_003012365.1 Medauroidea extradentata | reverse complement strand
CCACTCAGGTACTTTGTTCCGACATGATCGTTACATCTATGGACTGGCCACGCCAGCAATATAGTCTCTTGTGTAAGGTGGGAGGTGATCAGTGTGGCGACTGCACCAATCAGACTCTAAAGACATTTCAGCCACAGTTCGTTGGCGTCGTGTGGATAGCACAAGGTATAACATTTGTTCCAACATTGCATGACTATCGTTTAAGACATTGTTATCTGTGCCACTAGAAAATATCTGGCTGTTCTCCTAACGTTAAATAGCTTCTTTGGAGCATGAATTTAGTTCATATGTCGAAAAACGCTGCATTCAGCGTAAGAACGCAAAACAACATTTCTTGTTTTAAATTATTCGTACTTCAAATTCCCACATATAAGTACAAGTAATAAATGTATGTTAATTTTTTTTGCATAACATGTGTAAACCTCCATTAATGTTCATGGATCAGGGTTGCTATTAGAGCTCAGTTGTTCGGTATTGTACTTCGCACTTTAATAATGCAGTATCCGCGTTTATTTTTCATTTCGGCCGCGTTCCTTGCATAAAACTTCTGAACTTCTGCTTCAACAACACTTTCAATCGATAACTCCTTAGAAATAAGCTTACCCTATAAAATTTTACCGATATATTGATTCTATTACTGATCATCTGTCGAAGAGGTTGTCAGTAGAGTTCAGCACCACCCTGATTTTATATATATATATATATATATATATATATATATATATATATATATATATATATATATATATATATATATATATATATATATATATATATATAATACACGTATTCACGCATATATGTATGTATACATGTGTGTATATATGTAAATATAGGCCAATATATAATGCACACACACCTTCGCGTGTTTTATGTTGATGGTTGCCACTCTTTAGGACAAGGCTTTGGATATTAAATATGACCTTGTCCTTAGAATCTGCCCAAGAATTGCATGTCCAGCTTTTAACTAGGTTGACCAAAATATATTTATTTTACCAAACAATAGACAATGTCCTTGACTTTGGTTGCTACAGTATAATGTACACTGTGCAAACTATTGCATGTTTAGTTCTCCTACTCATAGCTTCAAGCTGCTATAGTTAATAAACACGTTTGTAATGTTGTTGTTGACAGCTGATGGCTCTGAATGTGGATGGAGATCCTCAGCATCTCACAGCCGAGGGACTGACAGTGGCAGAGTATTCTTGCAAGTCGTACGGCAAAGACATATACAATGGACAGGTAAGAACAGTTTCTACTCTCCGTTGGCTTGGAGAGGTATAATATTTCATCATGTTATAATCCTGCAGGATTAGGCACTTTACAATCTTTACAATACGCACGTGAGCAGTTGTATTTGTTAAAAATAATCTCAATTTCCTTTTGCATGCTATCTTAAGCTCACGGGTAAGTAAATGTACAGTCATGTATGATAGAACATCCTAATGCAGGTACAAAATCACCAGAGAACTACCATGTTGTAACATCCGGCTGTTCTCAAACTAGCAAACTCCTTACTAATTATTACACACAAGAACTCATAGCCACTCGGTGTAATTTGTTTGCTCCCCTTAGCTGATTAATTCTGATAGTTGGGTTGGCAACTTTCTCTATGTATCGATCTCGTTAGCTTGGGATTCATATTCTCAGTCACATTAAAAAAACTACAAGGTGGGCTGTTATCTATTGTACATTCTCCGATAAGTAACTTATAAATAAAGACGACACTTAAATGACAGGAAGACGGAAACTTAATGATTCAAAAAATTTCCATAGGGTGACTTGAATGTTTGAATGCTGGATCAATAATAAGGTTGTTAACAATTAACACTTGTTGGTTTAACGTTATATAGCACAAACGTGTACCATGAAACGTTACAGTAAAAATTGCGAAACTGAATGTCGTGTAACTTTAGATATACTATGAATTATACGTGGTAAAATGAACATTTGCAAATCCCTAGCTAGATTTTACCTTCTGTGCTAGTTTTATTAATAAACATAGTGTAGAGAATTCACAGTTTTCGTATACTAACGTCTGACGCGAAAGTAAAATTAACGGTTATTATTATTGACAAGACAGTTGGCAAAAGTGCTTATGTTAGGCGGTTACAATAGGTCACGAGTTGTAGGCGTAACTAAATATTATCGATCACCAGACTATGTCTAAACGTTTGCAGATAATTCATAATTTTAATACGGCGAGAATAAAAAGCTACGTATTTTACACGTTTGTCGAAATGTTTCAAAGTGAGACGTCTGCTGCACTTATTTACACGTTGTTTTATTGAATATTACCTTCTTTCGTTCCGTATTTCTTTCTACGACATTTTGTATACTGTGTTTTCAGTTTTAGTTTTTTTTACGCCAATTGGACATTTTCGTCTGCTGAACGCAGCTTAGCCCGCCTTCGAGCAGGATAACCTGGAGTAGATCGAGAAGTGGCTCTCGTGACTTATTGAACGCTTGATACAGTCACTTGTGTTATAGTTTGCCCTCCTCAAGCTGAAGTTAGGTCCTTAATGTGACTTATTATATCCACCTCGTATAGTGAACTACGGCACCTACATAGTTTTTGTTTTTACTGAGTGCGTAGTTACCATTGGCTGCAGGACCAGTGCTGTCGGCCATCTCAGTGAGTGACCAAATTGAACGGCGCCATATTGCAGCCCTAAACACGTGATGTCATACACCAATTATTTTTGGAAAAAATTAATTTAATAATTCCCAACAAAGTACGCAATTCCATATCATAGCCTGCAATATGTCAGCGTTCAATTTGGTCAAGTGACAAAAAGAGCAGCGTAACGGTCTAATTCTTACACATGGTCTTTGGTATTCGCACGGCTGTGAAAGGCGTTCGGAATTGTTTTAATGGGGCTTATTTATACCAATAAAGAATACTTAATTTTCTCATAGTCCATAGTTTCCTCTAGAAGTAATGTTTGTAGGTAGCTTATTTCATAAACCTTTGATGTAAATGTTAAGATATTGCATGAAGCTTGTTGTACATAAGATGTATAATGTATATGTTGTATGGCGCAGCCTGCTGGTTACTACAAGGTGTGTGACGGAGACTGGAAGCACATCCAGGATTCCAAGTTCAAGTTGTGCTGCAAAGACGGTTCTTCAGTTCCTTGCTAGAAGATGTTAAGCCTCCTATATCCCAGAACTCTGCGATACGATTACACGAATAGTTCAATGCCTCCAATGTAGCTTTGTTTTGCTCTTGTTATGTTACCAATTAGAGATCTATGTAAATAAACTTATGCTATATTATGCTTACTTTATTACGACTGTTATTTGTGGGATGCTTCTTGTGTGATACAAAGTTGATGATTTATTGATCGTTGCCCCTATTTTAGCTTGATTCCCGAAGGAAATATAGGCTTTTGAAATTTCTTTTTTTTCTGTGTGTGTACATCTGTGTGTGTCTGTGTGTGTTAATGTCCCCTTTTAATCATTGGAATAACTCTACCGGATTTCTTCAAACTTGGTACATACATACAGTAGCATAGTACGCACTTCTATAGTATGTACGTATATCGGCAATTCGGTAAGCTTAATTGCTATGTGATATCTGAAGAGCCATTAGACTGAATGACGTTAAGATTTACGTTTTGAAAGCTAAACGGTCAGACTTTGTATTCAGCAATAATAACTACTGTATATTCACCTTTATGTAAGGTAACACAACATTTCTATATATATAAAAGGGTTCACTCGCTAATAGACATATTAAGCTACAGCCTAAAACTCTGGAAACTTACAAATAATTTGTGTAGGTTCCTCTCGAGGCGTTAAGTAAGCGCCAAAAGGTATTTATTGTAATTTAACTTCTTAAGTGGGAGAAAGTAAGTGAAATGTGTTTCCGATGACTCGTCGCTAAAGCACGAACATGATCGGCTACTGTTGCGACTGTCAATTCAATGGAACGCTCAGTCAAATGCGTACTAGGCCTAATCGATTTCAGGATTTTATGAAATTCGGTAATCAACGTGGTGGAAAGACGTGAAATGTTTTTTCGAAAATTTATCGAACTCTGGCAGACTTTTGAAGATATTCAGTGAATTTTCGCTTTAAAATTTTGATTACGTAAATACTGGAAAGGTAATTTCAGAATTTCTCAAAATTTTACTCCTAAGAGGTGAAAAAGGGAAATATTTTCTATAATTTGTCTATATAGATGGAACCCAACATGCTTTTTGTTTTATCACATTAAATGGATACTTATAAAATATATAAGACGAGATCTAAATATTTTTTGAAATTCGATCCGTTAGGGAGTAAAAAAACATACAATGTATTTCCTATCATTTCTCCATATCTATCGAACCATTAGAAACATCAAATTGTTCTTCAATAAGAAAAATTAATTAGTAAATAAAAAATAAATTAAAACATGCATTCGATGACACAACAATATTATGTCGATTAAGTTTAACTTACAGATTTCGAAATGATTTATGCTTATAAACGATGCTTACTTCAACATCCAAAAACTAATTGTATGATATTTTGAAATTCATAACCTTAAAAAACGTCGGATGTGTGAAATGAAGTTAGGTGTGTAAACAATAATTCTTCAATATACCTTAAACTCAATATGCTATAGTGATGATTTTGAAACTCAGTGCTACACCCATAAATATTAAAAAAATATGATTGAATGATTTTTCGAAATTTGACCCACTAAGAGTTGAAAAGACGTGGAATGCGCTTAAGAGAAATACTCGATTCCTACCGAACCCGTCGAGTTAGAGAGGTGATTTTGGCTTCAGTAATTTGATTACATAAATATGTACTCATATATACAGTTCAGGATGTTTGTAAATTCTCCCTCTCAGGGCTATGAATCGTCGATTTAGCTTTGACTAAACGGGTTATTGTCAGGATTTTCATTCCGTTGGATACTCATACACATGTGTAAAATATGATACAAAGATCTAGAATTTCAACCCTTAAGGTGGTGAATATGTGTAAAATTCGTATTCGATTGAACCATGATATTTGGCTAACAAGTTGAGATACCATCGAGGTATTGTCTGCTTCTGAATGTTGTTTACGGAAATTCCAAAATAGGTAATATATTTCAATTCGAAAAAATAAATCAGTTACCACAAAGAAAACTTCGTTTGAAAAAAAAAAAAAAAACTAGTTTTTAAAGAATGTGTCGCTATATGAGCTTTAGAAGAAAATTGTCTGAACAAAAACTATGAATCACTTAAGAGCGTTCAAGTGGAGAAAAATTGTTAATTTATTTTTGTACGAAATAATATTAGTTTTACAGGCGTTACTTGGGAGTACATAGCATGGGTAACTGCTCGATATGTTTCAAAATCCACTACAAAGTATTTTTGTAAAAAAATATGAATAGTACTGAACACCAATCTGCCTAAGTTCTGGAATTATTATAGCTTCTACTTAGTTCAATAGTTCAGCGTAGAAATTTACATCAAAGACATTATTTCCAGATTTTATAGTCTTCTGAGACATTTAATTCCAACAATCGTTTAGGTATTTGATCTGCGATCGTCATCAACGAATACACTTAAAAAAACTGTGTAAACAACGATAACTTTATCATAATACATTCACATCTCTTGGCCCAGAGCTCTTATGAAACACTGCAATCAAAAACTGTATCACAACAAAATTAAATTACACAGCAATGATTAGTGTTGTGAAAAAAAAATCTCAAGTGAAGTCCGTTAAAATTTAAACTCTGAAAAAATAAATTATCAATTATTATTTGTCTTTGATACTCAACACAAAACAAATTAATGAATGAACATATAATTTCGTCTTAAGTGTGACGTTATGTGGATACGAAGTAAATAACAATAAGTGCAATGATAAACCTAATGCTTGTGTCAAGAATGAAAATATTAAATAAATGTAGCGAATGTAAAAAACTTCTTGATTTTTTAAATGTATATAATCAAGTTTTTGGATTACTTATTAGATATACCGATAACAATTTGTGACATCCTCGTTACTCAAACAAGCAGCGAAAATGTTTTCCACGATGAGGAATTGAGACCATACATTCAAAGAGATGTTCACGAAGAACTTACATTGACTGCGTTAAAAGCTTAAGCACTTCATAAACTGTAACTGCCACCCAATACAGGAACATAACGGTGGTAACATTCGCTAAAACAATCAAACAAAACATTAGCCAATGTTGGTAAGATTTAAAAATTAACGGAACCCACAGATAATATCGATGACTGACGGACACAGCTTGAAGTACATGAGGTGAGGTAAGTGTCGGAAATAGCGTAAGAAATTTCCGAAAGGAATTACAAAGACAAAAAATATATATGTATTAGTATAAAAAAGCGATATTCTGATAACTCAACAGTCGTTTCTTGAATAAATATTAATCGATTTTCTCGAATGCCAGAACGATGTCCTTTTTAGGAGTGTTCACTCCAACATGTTTCATTTCCAGTGGCGGTAGTGGAGTTTCTGCACACGGTTTGACCTTGTAGGTAGTCAGTATGTGCACCAGAGCTGTCTTCACCTGCATCTGGCCGAACCTCATACCTGTACACAGAGATCACATCAAAGTGCCGTGTTAAATATTTAGCCTACATAAACAATTTCTTCACACAAAATTATACGCGCATTGCCAAGCAAAAGAAAGCATAATTTTTACATCGCCCTGTGTGCCGAAATTTACAAAATCGTTACTTAGTAATTTTCCACGTGTATGGAGGAGAATTAAAAAAAAAATATATATATATTTTTAAATTCTTGAAGCACTGGGAGGTTTAGGTACACACAACAATGTTCTTGAAGTGCTCCATAAGAAAAAAAACACAATTAAATAATATTTGAAGATCTTGGAGACAATTCCAGCAGTCTTATCCACATAATGTATTAAACATGAAAAATGTGTCAATGTGGGAAGTTTTCTCTGAGAAGCTAACACACTTTCAACTGAAAACGTGAAGAAAACGGGAACTGAATAAATTCCTATCTTTTTAGATTTTACTGGCAACCATTCTCGTAGGAAGTAGAAGTTAAGGCCTGTTCATGATACGAGATGTTACTGCGCATAGTAACAACTTTCATTTTCGACTACAAGCCTGCCTAGAATGGTTTTTCGAAAAGTATTGGTTTTCTTTGTCTAAAACTACTTTAAAGTGAGTATAATGCCCTAATACACACGAATATGTTTCGTGTATAAGAAAGAGCACATCAAATTCGTACACGAAGATGAACACCTTCTTGCATACTAGCTAGCATCTAAACTAGTTCAGTGATCTTTAAGTTACAGGAGACTTCACAAATAAAGTAGCATAGTAATTATGGCTACAGGCCGTGCTACAGTTGAAATAACCAAAACCATTCTTATATTCATTGCCACAGCCAAAACCGTTGAAAATATTCTTTGCTGCATTCGACTTAATAAAATCATGTGTTTTAATTTATGAACCAATAAGATTTCGTTTAGTGAACGGGGAGGTTTTGTGATTGGGGACTAATAATTTGTATTAAATATTTAGCCAAAATCGTAATTTGTTATATGGTTCCGAATTTGTTTGTAAATACACCTAGTTTGTTAACATATGCCGAGATAGATATAGAAAAATATTTAGTAATGCTGCTGCAGTTCATGCAATTTGTAGTACTTTTGTTTTCGCTTGCCAGTTGGGTGAAAAATGAATTACAAAAGCTTTGGAGGAGGAGATGGCAGGTGCAGCACCTTTGAAATATACAACGTGATACGAACGACCACAGTATATGCACGAGAAAATGAAGGTCACGAACAGTACACTAGAATGACAGGGTACTAGTGCAATACTTTGTTAGAGCTCGTGAAACCACATCTTTTGATGATCATTGCAGATGAAGAGAAAATCATCAACATTAACAGCTATTATTTACAATACTCTCACTTTCTATTTTAAACGATATGCAGTATCTGTTGCTGAACGAGTGAGACCAATTTCTTCCAAATAATTATTTAAATTCTCGTTCCACATTTGACTCACTTGCTTGAGACTATATATATAAATAAATATAGACACACATCGCCTTTGTATGTTTACCAACCCTTTATTCTTCTCCTGCTAACCCGAAACCTCTTTGCTGAGTCATATATATACTCTCCGACAAGTTTTTATGTAAAAAGGCAGTTGCAGCATCAATATGGGAAATATCTACGCCATGCTTCACAGCCAAGACTAAAATCATTCTTATTTAAGCATGGCGAACCAAAGGAGCAAATGTCTCTTCATAGTAAATTCCCTTTTTCTGTGCACAGCCCTTTGCGACTAACCTAGCCTTATAACACGCAATTCCTCCTTCGACATTCCTCTTGATTTTGAATACCCATTTGCAGTCAATGGGCATCCTGTCAGATGGCCAAACTTTGATTTCGGATGTATTATATCTTAATGATTCAAGTTCCTTCTCCATGGCATGGATACAATGTTTGGTGACTGAGCAAACCATAACTGTCTTCAGTGTTAGAGGAACGTTGGAGTCAACTTCTACATTGTACGTGATGAGATCTTCCATTGTATTTGGTTTCTGACATCTCGCAGGACGTTGGAGTTGCTGATATAGTTGTAACTGTCCTGCACTTGACGCAGGTAATATGTGCTTAGTGTTGTAACTGGCCATTTCCTCGCTTGAGCAGTCACCCACTTGAGCCAAGACTTTTCGATCCAAAAAGTCCTTAAATTAGATCATAGTATCTGTATCACGATGTGCTTCATCCTCAACGTCGTTTGTAACTGTTTTATAAGTGGGGGGGGGGGGTATTTACATTTACTGAGATGTTTACAGACCAGTAGTTTTATCCAGTCCTATCACATGCTCACGATGAACTCGTTCATTCTCAGCGAATAATGTATCATGGCTCTTGAAAATACTCGTAGTTCCCTAAGTAAATTTCCTTTAGTATTCTCACAGAAACCAACATATGCACTCTTCGCCTTTTTCACTGAATCGTCTACATCTTTGTTTCCGATTGTGTGCAAAGAGATTGCACCCAAAAAATCGCAAGTGTCGCAGATCTGGTTAGTAACCACCCTATAACTCTTCTGGTGTCTTTCCACCGAGTACTGTGGAAGGAGAACTGTTGTGTAAGTAAGTAACTGTGTACACTGCTTCAGCTCAGAAAGTGTAATCTAGCCTTGCTTCGATTAGTATACAACAAACCTTCTCTAGAAGAGTGCAGTTTAGTCGCTCAGCAACACCATCCTACTCAACTGTACAGGAGTAAGTTGTCTGATGATGGATTCCCCGATCTCTCAGTGTCATCAACAGTTAAGTGTTGACGCATTCACCGCCAGTGTCAGTTGGCAAAGTTTTACCCTTTCTATTTGTCTCTCAACGATAGCTATTCTTGATTGTTAGTAAGCTAATTCTTAGATTTAAAGGATTTGACCAATACCCTTCCAAAATAATCGTTGATAAGGGTGGAGAATTATTCTAACCCTCCAGTGGATCTTATGCTGGAAATCGTTCGACTTCTTAGGTTATTAGACTTCAGTCGAGTGTCGATATCGTACGTGAGTTGGTGTGTGCAAGATTTGGTACGCGGATGTTAAACTAGTCGCATACGATTTCGTTTGTTGCATTTAGAATAGTCCAATCGAATGGCACGAGGAATTTAGAAAAGAAATGTAATTCTGTTTTAGTGATTATCTTGCTCTCATTTTACTGGCCAATCACAGATCACTATTTCAGGTAATTGTGTTGTCACCATTATGATACATACTATGTAAGCTTAAACGAACGTCTATATGAAAAACTGTTTGTTATATCTATGAGCATGTATTTGAAGGCTTAACCTCAAAACAGTACTGTAAGATTATGATTCTACGTGAATTTTGGGCGCATAGTTTTTCTGTATGGGCTGGCAGCGATGTCAGTATTTATTTATGTGCCATAGCACCGTCTACGTATTGTTTGAATATTATTTCTACGGTGTACTACTCTAGCATTGGCTACATGACAAAACTTGTGTTACAAAATGTAATATGGCTGTTTGACTTGTAAATTTGGTTGTTTTGAGTTTATGAATTAGATGGTGTTGCAGCAACGACTTCTAAAATAATTACATTTCAAACCCCTAATCTTCACATATTTATTAATGTAATGTGATCATTTGATTTATTTTAGTATCGCAATTACAGTCCTTAAAAAGTTTTATGGGCTTGCAAATCCGTTCAATTATAACAGCTTTAATGTTGATATTACAAAATTGCAGCAAAATGCAAATTGGAAAAAATGCAAATTACAGCAAAATAATAACCCTACTACAATACAAATATAACGACACTCCTAACCACTCCACCAATGTTACAGTTTAGTCGTACGCGAGACAGCAATGATACTCGGTTCTGACAATTGCTTACGGTCAAGTCGTACACTGCCATATATTATTAAGCGTTTCAATTCTGGGCGTAAGACCAATGATAACAATGAACTTAATAGACCTAAGACGTAACTAAGCAAATCATCGCTGAGACTGTCGGACGTGTACCTATTGTGTTCAGATCTAAAATCATTGAGAAAGTTACAACTAAAAACTCGACTTTAACAATAAGTTCCGTGCTCTCAGAACAGAAGTTATGTGAGACAGTGTAAAACAATACCAGGTGTGAGACCTTTAACTATGTAAACCTTATATTAATTAAGAAAATGAATATTATTACTGTAGCCAGTAATCCGAGAGCCCTGGGTTGATTTTAAAGATAATCCAGTCTGACATTTTGGCTTAGTGGTTAGCGTTCCTGTGACCGATGGTGCAAGAGCCCTGGGTTCACATGAAAAATAATCCTGTCCGAACACTTATCTCAGTGGTTAGCGTTCATGTGTCCAGTGGTCCAAGAGCCCTGGGTTCCTTTAAAAGATAATTCTGTCTGACAACTTAGCTCAGTGGTTAGCGTTCTTGTGTCCAGTAATCCAAAATCCCCGGGTTCACATTAAAGATAATCCTGGCCGAAAACTACGTGCAATGGATAGCTTCCTGTGGCAACAGGCCCAAGAGCTCTGGGTTCACAAAAAATATAATCCTGTCTGACAACTTGGCTCAGTGCTTAGCATTCTCTCGACTAGTGTATCAAGAGTTCCGGGTTCACATTAAAGATAATCAGGTCTGACAACTTGGCATAGTTGTTAGTATTCCAGTGGCTTGTGTTTCAAGAGCTCCGGGTTCACATTAAATATAATCCAGTCTGACAACTTGACCTAGTTGTTAGTATTCCGGTGGCTTGTTGTCCAACACCCCTGGGTTCACATTAAAGATAATCAAGTCTGACAACTTGGCTTAGTTGTTAGTATGCCAGTGGCTTGTGGTCCAAGAGCCTTGGGTTCACATCAAGGATTATCCAGTCTGACAACTTGGCTTAGTTGTTAGTATTCCAGTAGCTTGTGGTCCAAGAGCACTGGGTTTACATTAACGATAATCCAGCCTGACAAATTGGCTTAATTGTTAGTATTCCAGTGGCTTGTGGTCCAAGAGACTTGGGTTCACATCTAGGATTATCTAGTCTGACTACTTGGCTTAGTTGTAAGTATTCCAGTGGCTTGTGGTCCAAGAGTCCTGGGTTTACATTAAAGATAATACAGTCTGAAAACTTGGCTTAGTTGTTAGTATTCCAATGGCTTGTGGTCCAAGAGCCCTGGGTTTAAATTAAATATAATCCAGTCTGACAACTTGACTTAGTTGATAGTATTACAGTGGCTTGTGGTCCAAGAGCCCTGAGTTTACACTAAAGATAATACAGTCTGACAACTTGGCTTAGTTGTAAGTATTACAGTGGCTTGTGGTCCAAGAGCCCTGGGTTTACATTAAATATAATCCAGTCTGACAACTTGACTTAGTTGTAAGTATTCCAGTGGCTTGTGGTCCAAGAGCCCTGGGTTTACATTAAAGATAATCCAGTCTGACATCTTGGCTTAGTTGTTAGTATTCCAGTGGCTTGTGGTCCAAGAACCATGGATTTACATTAAATATTATCCAGTCTGACAACTTGGCTTAGTTGTTAGTATTCCAGTGGCTTGTGGTCCAAGAGCTTTGGGTTTACATGAAATATAATCCAGTCTGACAACTTGACGTAGTTGTTAGTATTCCAGTGGCTTGTGGTCCAAGAGCACTGGGGTCACATTAAATATTACCCAGTATGACAACTTGGCTTAGTTTTTAGTATTCCAGTGGCTTGTGATCCAAGAGCCCTGGATTTACATTAACGATAATCCAGTCTGACAACTTGGCTTAGTTGTTAGAATTTTAGTGGCTTGTGGTCCAAGAGCCCCGGGTTTAAATTAAATATAATCCAGTCTGACATATAGACGTAGTTGTTAGTATTCCAGTGGCTTGTGGTCCAAGAGTCCTGGTTTCACACTAAGGATCATCCAGTCTGACAACTTAGCTTAGTTTTTAGTATTCGAGTGGCTTGTGGTCCAAGAGCCCTGGGTTCACATTATGGATCATCCAGTCTGACAACTTGACTTAGTTGTAAGTATTCCAGTGGCTTGTGGTCCAAGAGCCCTGGGTTTACATTAAAGATAATCCAGTCTGACAACTTGGCTTAGTTGCTAGTATTCCAGTGAATTGTGGTCCAAGAGCCTTGGGTTCACATCAAGGATTATCCAGTCTGACAATTTGGCTTAATTGTTAGTATTCCAGTGGCTTGTGGTCCAAGAGCCCTGGGTTTACATTAAATATAATCCAGTCTGACAACTTGGCTTAGTTGTTAGTATTCCAGTAAATTGTGGTCCAGGAGCCTTAGGTTCACATCTAGGATTATCTAGTTTGACTACTTGGCTTAGTTGTTAGTATTCCAGTAGCTTGAGGTCCAAGAGACATGAGTTTACATTAACGATAATCCAGTCTGACAACTTGGCTTAGTTGTTAGTATTCCAGTGGCTTGTGGTCCAAGAGCCCTGGGTTTACATTTAATATTATCCAGTCTGACAACTTGGCTTAGTTGTTAGTATTCCAGTGGATTGTGGTCCAAGAGCTTTGGGTTTACATGAAATATAGTCCAGTCTGACAACTTGACGTAGTTGTTATTATTCCAGTGGCTTGTGGTCCAAGAGCCCTGGGTTCACATTAAATATTATCCAGTATGACAACTTGGCTTAGTTTTTAGTATTCCAGTGGCTTGTGGTCCAAGAGCCCTGGGTTTACATTAACAATAATCCAGTCTGACAACTTGGCTTAGTTGTTAGTATTTTAGTGGCTTGTGGTCCAAGAGCCCTGGGTTTACATTACAGATAATCAAGTCTGACAACTTGGCTTAGTTGTTAGTATTACAGTGGCTTGTGGTCCAAAAGCCCCGGGTTTAAATTAAATATAATCCAGTATGACATATGGACGTAGTTGTTAGTATTCCAGTGGCTTGTGGTCCAAGAGTCCTGCTTTCACACTAAGGATCATCCAGTCTGACAACTTGGCTTCGTTTTTAGTATTCGAGTGGCTTGTGGTCCAAGAGCCCTGGGTTCACATTATTGATCATCCAGTCTGACAACTTGGCTTAGTTGTTAGTATTCCAGTGGCTTGTGGTCCAAGAGCCCTGGGTTTACATTAAAGATTATTCAGTCTGACAACTTGGCTTAGTTTTTAGTATTCGAGTGGGTTGTGGTCCAAGAGCCCTGGGTTCACATTAAATATTATCCAGTCTAACAACTTGGCTTAGTTTTTAGTATTCGAGTGGCATGTGGTCCAAGAGCCCTGGGTTCACATTATGGTTCATCCAGTCTGACAACTTGGCTTAGTTGTTAGTATTCCAGTGGCTTGTGGTCCAAGAGCTCTGGGTATTACATTAACGGTAATTGAGTCTGACAACTTGGCTTAGTTGTTATTATTCCAGTATCTTGTGGTCCAAGAGCCGTGAGTTTACATTAAAGATATTCCAGTCTGACAACTTGGCTTAGTTGTTGGTACTCCAGTGGCTTGTGGTCCAAGAGCCCTGGGTTCACATTAAGGATAATCCAGTCTGACAACTTGGCTTAATTGTTAGTATTCCAGTGGCTTGTGGTCCAAGAGCCCTGGGTTTACATTAAATATAATCCTGTCTGACAACTTGGCTTAGTTGCTAGTATTCCAGTGGCTTGTGGTCCATGAGCCCTGGATTTACATTAAATATTATCCAGTCTGCAACTTGGCTTAGTTGTTAGTATTCCAGTGGCTTGTGGTCCAAGAGCTTTGGGTTTACATTAAATATAATCCAGTCTGACAACTTGACATAGTTGTTAGTATTCCAGTGGCTTGTTGTCCAAGAGCCCTGGGTTCACATTAAATATTATCCAGTCTGACAACTTGGCTTAGTTTTTAGTATTCCAGTGGCTTGTTGTCCAAGAGCCCTGGGTTTACATTAACGATAATCCAGTCTGACAACTTGGCTTAGTTGTTAGTATTTTAGTGGCTTGTGGTCCAAGAGCCCTGGGTTTACATTAAAGATAATCAAGTCTGACAACTTGGCTTAGTTGTTAGTATTAATGTGGCTTGTGGTCCAAGAGCCCCGGGTTTATATTAAATATAATCCAGTCTGACAACTAGACGTTGTTGTTAGTATTACAGTGGCTTGTGGTCCAAGAGTCCTGGGTTCACACTAAGGATCATCCAGTCTGACAACTTGGCTTAGTTTTTAGTATTCGAGTGGCTTGTGGTCCAAGAGCCCTGGGTTCACATTATGGTTCATCCAGTCTGACCACTTGGCTTAGTTGTTAGTATTCCAGTGGCTTGTGGTCCATGAGCCCTGTGTTTATATTAAGGATCATCCAGTCTGACAACTTGGCTTAGTTGTTAGTATTCCAGTGGCCCTTGGTCCAAGAGCCCTGGGTTTACATTAACGGTAATTCAGTCTGACAACTTGGCTTAGTTGTTATTATTCCAGTAGCTTGTGGTCCAAGAGACCTGAGTTTACATTAAAGATATTCCAGTCTGACAACTTGGCTTAGTTGTTGGTATTCCAGTGGCTTGTGGTCCAAGAGCCCTGGGTTTACATTAAATATAATCCAGTCTGACAACTTGGCTTAGTTGTTAGTATTACAGTGGCTTGTGGTCCAAGAGCCCTGGGTTCACATTAAGGATAATTCAGTCTGACAACTTGGCTTAGTTGTTAGTATTCCAGTGGCTTGAGGTCCAAGAGCCCTGGGTTCACATTAAGGATCATCCAGTCAGACAACTTGGCTTAGTAGTTGGTATTCCAGTGGCTTGTGGTCCAAGAGCCCTAGGTTCACAATAAGGATCATCCAGTCTGACAACATTTAACTTAGTTGTTAGTATTCCAGTGGCTTGTGTTCCAAGAACCCTGGGTTCACATTAAGGATCATCCAGTGTGACAACTTGGCCTAGTTGTTAGTATTCCAGTGGCTTGTGTTCCAAGAGCCCTGGGTTCACATTAAGGATCATCCAGTCTGACAACTTGGCTTAGTTGTTAGTATTCCAATGGCTTGTGGACCAAGAGCCCTGGGTTCACATTAAGGATCATCCAGTGTGACAATTTGGCTTAGTTGTTAGTATTCCAATGGCTTGTGGACCAAGAGCCCTGGGTTCACATTAAGGATCATCCAGTGTGACAACTTGGCTTAGTTGTTATTATTCCAGTGGCTTGGGGTCCAAGAGCCTTGGTTTCACATCAAGGATTATCCAGTCTGACAATTTGGCTTAGTTGTTAGTATTCCAGTGGCTTGTGGTCCAAGAGCCCTGGGTTTACATTAAAGATAATCCAGAGTGACAACTTGGCTTAGTTGTTAGTATTCCAGTGGCTTGTGGTCGAAGAGCCTTGTGTTCACATCTAGGATTATCCAGTATGATAACTAGGCACAGTGGTTAGTATTCCTGTGGCTAGTGGTCCAATAGTTCAGGGTTTAAATTAAAGATAATATAGTCTGACAATTTGTCTCAGTGGTTAGCTTTTCTGTGGCCAGTGGTCCAAGTGCCCTGCGTTCGGTTCCATGTTGGGAGGTATAATTTAAAGTTACATCCCGGGTTCATGTTTGGGAGCTTTGTTTGTCCCTTTACCAATATTCATGCGGATGACAAACGCGAACCACCAATGTTATCACCCTGGCCTCATTACTTTAGGTGTTGTTCCTGAAGCCATCAACTTTCAGCCAAGTAAATGGAAGTGGCATAGAAAAAAATCCTAGTAAAAGGACAGCTGTTGAAAATGTAGATCGTCTGTTCTCTAACTGCATATTTTCTGTTATTTACTTAGAGATGTACCAATTTTGTATTTTGTAATCGGTTTTCAACTACATCCTAACTTTCATTGTTCTCTCTCATGTATGGCATTCTCTTGGGATTAAAAATGGAATTTTACATTTTTAAGACCTGGGTTGAAATCGTAAAAGTTAATTTCACTTAGAGAAGATATAAAACACACTTTGATTTTTCTTACCTATGCATATTCTTGGTCCTTCTCCAAATGGCACGTGGGCAAAGTTGGAACGTTTGCGCTTGTTCTCGGTGCTGAATCTTTCAGGATCGAATTTCTTTGGTTCAGGATATATAGCAGGATCTAAATGAATGGCCAACACTGGAATCAAAACACTTGTTTCCTTCGCTATGGTGATGTCTGTTCCGGGGATTTTGTAGTCAGATAAGCATTTCCTCTCCAGTAATGGAAGTGTTGGGTATTTCCGCAAAGTCTCTGAAAAAAAACAAACAGGAAATTGGCTTATATCAAAACATTCTCTATTTAGTGAAGTGATTCTGATCTGCGCTTAACAAAGAACTTTTCAGCGCTGATGAGGATTGACATGGGGTTAGTATGGAGCAGATCTTGAATGAAGCGGTGGGTTGTAAACGGAAAATTCCCGAGTTATCTCGCCGACCAGCGGCTTCGCACTGCACGATATGAACAAGTTGCCAGGAACAGAACCCGGACCACCGCGTGGGAGTCGCGAGCGCTACTGCGTCAGTTTGGCGGTTTAGTACGATCTTTTTAATTTCGCTGTTCAACCAGTTTTTAAACATAACATTTTTTTTTATATTTTTCACAAAGTATTGCGTAAGCAATATTGAGCCATAGGGTCCGATTTATTTTCATTATTGAACATTAGCGTTAAGTTATAGACTTATATAGCCTCGAAATGTGAACAGCAAAATTTGTGATTTTCCGGTTATTTATTTTTGTTAATATTATCTTTATAGATGCCAACGTGACTGCATGTAGCTTAGCAACACCTATGGTAACTTTTAAATGGGAAAGAGAATCGATCCCATTTTCACCAAAATATTTTTTTGCTAATATTTTAAGTACAATATACCTTGCGCCCTTGACAGATAGAGAATAACTTGATCAAAAAACCTCCACTTACATAAAGCCCTTAATTTCAGCACTGCTCCATTCACACGCCATCACTGGAAAACTCGCTGTTGCAAGATTTAAGCGCCCAGTTATCCAAGCAGAATTAGTAAGTATTTGCAGTGTATCACTTTTTTACAATAACAATTAAAAACCAAAATTTGAAACTATGCTACCGCCAAAGAGTGCATCAACTAAACCCGTATATTATTGCTATTTTCTTACCTGACACTACCATTTCCAGGTAAGACATCTCAGCTATAGCATCGTATGTCACTTGTGAGTTGTGTTTATCAAGAACTTGCAGAATTTCTTGTCTCAGCTTGTCTTGAATACCTGGGTTCAGTGCCAGCTCATAGAGAGTGAATGATATGACTGACGAAGATGTCTCAAATCCAGCAGCTATAAATATAAACGCCTGCGCTACGTAGTCATCATCGTCTAATACTGTAACATATTCATAAACATTATTCTTACTCATTACATAATAAAAAAATACTAAACTATATTACCATAACATTTCACAGAGGCAGCAATAGTTTATTCCTTAAGCCATGGTGTTATCATTAATTTCACACACCATATCAACATAATAAATTTAATCATTAAAACTTTTAAAATGAGCACAAAATTGTTATAAAAAATTTATTGTTTCGTAGTTCAAGGCAAATTTTTAATAAGATAGGAGGGCTATAAAATTAAATTAAATTGTACGGCAACTGTTATTTATTAAAGCTAACCTCAAGCAAAAATGTTACGCATTTACAACTGGGCAAGGAAAACATACCTAACGAAATGCCGAGTACGAAAATACTACTATATAATACAAAATAATTATTTTTCAAAATAATACTCACTAATGTCTTCTTCTTTGTCACTTCTGAGATGCTTAACTTCCGTGTATTTACTGTCTTGTTTCATTTCTTCTAAGTCATTAGCATCCTCAGCACGTACTTGACCTTCGTGCTTTATCTGTAAGAGGATATCCACGAAGTCCTTGCGGGTCACGTTGTTTTTCTTGCGATATTCAGCAACATCCCAGAATGTCTTACGGATGTAACTGTCGACAGATTCGTCCATAGCTTTGACGCGCAGACGTTTTCCAAGCTGTGGGACAAAACTGGCGATAAAAACTACAATTTGCTGAACTATAGATCTGTCGAATATTTTCTTCGTGACCGATCGGAATTCGGAGTTTGGATCCGAAAGTGCGTTGGCATTCAGTCCGAAAGCACATGATGCAATAACATCCGTGGAATATCTGGCCACTGTGTCCTTAACCACACACTTTCCTGCAGAAAAATATATATTCAGTAAGGTCAATAATCATATGAATATTTATCAAAACAAAGAAAACATGTACTGGAGGAAAATTTAATAAGTATGTTGGTATTCTTAATTTCATTTGATCAATGCACTTGTAAAGAATGAACTAGTTACAAACTTAATCTACATATGTACATAACTACACACATATATCGTTTAATTTTGTAACTTTTTCGTTCTTTACAAGTGCATTGATCAAATGAAATTAAGAATACCAACACTCTTATTCAATTTTACCTCTAGTGTATATATAAACAGACACACCTGTATCAGCATTATTTTATTTTGTTCTGTTTTTGATCTCAGCAGTGCTGCAATAAATTGACAGATAGTAAAAAATGTTATTTAGGCTTGAGTAACCCAATTTTTGACAAATATTTGTTAGGCATCTAGCAACCTAGTTTTCATTTTCATGGTTTAGAATTTATAAAATATTAATATTATTATTAATTATTATAATAAACATCACCTATGCACACTGGAAGTTTTAAAGTAATGTTACCTAGTTTAATCTCGTGTTGATTAGGATAACTTTATTACCAACGGGAAATGGGTGTGTATTTGGGTTAACAACCTTAAGATTCATTTAGATTGAATATGACTAACTTATAATTGTTGTATTGAATTTCACGTTGTATAGTTTTACAAAAAAATCAAACTATTGTAATAAGTTTTTATAAATGAGAGCCGAGTTGTATTTGTATACAGCAAAAAATAGTCTGTATTACCTTAATGTATTTAATTATATAATTGACGAGGGAAGGGTCTTATCATTTCAACATTTATTACGACAATGTTCTCGAAGTTTAGGTTCATAATTAGCAAGTGATATAGTATTTTACTTGGCCATTTGTAAAGATACTCGCTAGAGGCGGAGCAATGCAAAGAGAGAGAGAGAGAGAGAGAGAGAGAGAGAGAGAGAGAGAGAGAGATTGATTGAACGATTAGGTGGAGAACTTCTGGAGTTCTTGATGATGTAGCCACATACCACTTGGCATGGAAGTCTATTTGTAGGCATAGGTTACCTTTTATTTATACTTGGACATAGTTGACAAACTGTTTTGCATATAGAATTGAGATTTTGCCGGAGAGAATACACATTATTAAAACGTACATGATGCACAGTAATTACTAGTAGAAAAGTTACACAGTTGTGTTCACTGTTTCCACAGTAAATACGTAGTATTTGGTGACAAACGGTACATTTTGCTATACGCAGTGTACACAATTTTAACATCGTATTTTAATTTTCTGAAAGACGTTAAGCAAATGTGCCCCTTGCGGTAGTCAAATGTAAACGAAAGATGATTCAGTTTCCGTAGTACATACAGGCTCGTATTTTAAAAAAATTCTGTTAGACCTCTTTAACACATTTTAAATGCTTAACAGAAGTTGGTGAAATAAAATAAGTAAAAATATTCCTGAAACAAGGGTTTGGGTCATTAACTTCACCAAGTAGATTTTCCCTCACTGTATATAATTTCACACGCATGTTATCTGTTGAGTGAGTACTGACATCTTCAGGTCGAATGTTTCCTGTAATGTGTTATTAATTAATCAGCAACGTTTTTGCAAATCATTTTAACTATACCAAGAAAAAATTATTTACATTAATTTATATGTAGATGAAACTTTCGAATGTGTATGAATATTTTGCTCTGATTACTTGAGTAAATTAAAACAGCAGGAATGTGTAACTAATAAAATATCTCACATTTAAATTCATAATTTTGCTGTCTGTTCATTCGCTTAGTGTTTTTTTTAAACGAAGTAAATTTAAGTAAATGTTTGGGTATTTCAAAAGTATTGCAGTACCATTTTGAATCTTTTATCCAAAACAGAGATAAACAAACGACTTACGCATACGAATTTTCTTACATCACGATTGTCTTTGAGACATCGATGATATTAAACCCATCCTGTAAATTTGTCAGCTTACTCTTTGGAATATTTTGTGGTTTAGAAGGAAATTCAAGTAGTTATACAATATTTTTATAATTGTATGGCAAATTTCTGTACATTAAACTAGCTGTCCCTTTGTGGCTTCACCGCGTGTACTACAGAAAAGAGTAACTAACTTTTAATCATGTATTAACTGATGGTGTTACTATATTCTCTGTGTATCTTTAAAACAACAAATACAAGCAGCTTTATCCTGTCCACTTCGCTGAGCGTACTTTAATTGCAGAACATCTTTTTTTAAATTTATATTTATTTATCTATAAAATAACTAGCCGGCTGCGACTTTGCCCACGTGAAATTATGTAATGTAAACTGTAACTCTGGATAAAATATGTGATGAAGGCATTTAACAGCTAGCGTACTCAATAACAGTGCCTTATAAGTTGTCTTAGCTCAGTATAAAGAGCGCGCAATATACTCTTATGATGTCATAGTAATTCCCATAGAAAAGTCCTGCACAGGATACGAACATGTAACCAACCCCACCCCTCCCACACCATAAACTTTACACAATACCTGAGTGAATGTTAATGGCATGCCGTGATATATCTTTCGCATGTGCAGGCTTACAGTCCTATGAGGTTTTATCGATGAGTAGGTTGGCCAAAAGGAAACAAATGTTGTATTATTTCTCTGTAACCATCCTCTTTTTTCGGGAGACTGTAACGTTTTACTGCTTTTCACATCCTTAATTTTCGAATTTCATAAAATCCTGAATTTTATTTGTAGATATTTACATACGCTTCATTCTTATGAAAAAATCATCTCGATATCTCAACGGGTATAAGCGGTACAGATGAATATTTGAAAACACATTAAATTTTATAAACAGCTTTCAAGAACGAATTTCGAAAAATCCTGAAATAACTTTTTTTTTATATTTACGTAAGATTTATTTTAAAACAAAACCATTTCAATATTTTAAGTGGTATTAATTAAAACACGTATTATTTTTTAAGAGCTTTCAAGGATGAATTTCGTAAAATTCTAAGGAAACTTTTTAGATATTTACTTAAGCATCATTTTAAAGAAAACAAATAAAATCACTATCTGAAATGGTTTAGGAGAAATCACGGATTAATGAAAAACACATTTTACGGCTTATCACACCCTTAATTTTCGAATTTCACCAAATCGGAAAATTCACAAAAATGCATTTCTTTGGGCAAATTTTTGAAGTTAGAATAATTATGATAGCTTTCTCGGTTAGAGAAATATCCGGGATTCTTTGAAAACACATTTCACCCCTTTTCACCTTCTTAATTAAAGAAAAATCCATTCTTAGTGGGTGCCTATGGAGCAAGGGGAAGCTTCCCTCAACATTTCATGGTTCTAGGTCCAGCGGTTTGGGCTGTGCGTTGATGAGTGAGTGAGTGAGTGAGTGAGTGAGTGAGTGAGTCAGTCAGTAAGAACACTTCATTTTATGTATTAAGATTAAGTGCCCCACTCATTCATTCACTCATCAACGCACAGACCAAACCGCTGGACCTAGAAACGTGAAATTTCCAACATAGCTTCCCCTCATGGCGTAGGCACCCACTAAGGAAGGATATTTCTAAAATCGGAAATCAAAGGAGTGAAAAGGGGCAAAACGTGTAGAGAAATAAAGAGGGATTAAAATGAAAGAGGTTCTGCCTTAGAGTAAATATAGGGCAGAGGGAATATCGTCTGTACAGCTGCGTACGAAATTGTGTGTTCAACATGTGTCACGTGACTTTAGTGAAATATGCACGGGAAATTTGAAATAACATTGAGAGCCAAGATAATAATTGCTTAGTCATCACAACTATGTTGGTTTTTTTTGGTACCTTACGAATTTATGAACAAAGGAGAGCATACTACCATATTATCGCATAGTATAGTTTCGTAGAAATTTCAGAACGACAAATGTAAACAATGTTTGCAACGTTACTGTTTTTCTTAACCCAGCTGTTTTTCGTAAAAAGCAAATATTAGCTACATACTTACTGTAAGGTTTTGAACCGAGTTCTTGGTGACACCACATAACTAAATATATATTCTGGAAGGTACGCCATGAGTTTCAAACAACACGAACTGCATTTTTACGACGAAAAAACATAAATAAACGACACTAACTTCTCAAGACCATGTTGGACACACATTTGTGACGTCATTATTACCTCTATGGGTTCTGCAATTAAAATACGCTCAGCGAATTGTACTGGATAAAGCTGTTTGGATTTGTCGTATTATTTTACAGCTAGCTTCATATTTCTTTGTTCTCGAACATCATTGATGATGTTTTTTTTTAAGTTTCATTACGTACTTCTAGCGTGGTGTGTTGTTTTTTTTCCTTCAGCAAATTGTCATTAATTTTATCGGCCCGGTTGTTCTTTGGTGTTAGAATTGCACATTCGCACAACCAGTCAATGGGCTTCTCACTAATGTAGGATATATGTATCAGGATACACATTTTCTAAGCTATCAGCAATTTTCTCTACTACTCTTACTAGGCTTGCATGTATGATAATCTGTCCACCAGATTCAGGATATGATCAA
The DNA here is from genome assembly GCA_003012365.1 of Medauroidea extradentata. Taxonomy (NCBI): domain Eukaryota; kingdom Metazoa; phylum Arthropoda; class Insecta; order Phasmatodea; family Phasmatidae; genus Medauroidea; species Medauroidea extradentata. The sequence goes on along the minus strand of PNEQ01000527.1, from coordinate 5,977 downwards.
TCGCCAACTTTGAGTAAAAGATTAGAGAATAGCTCAGCATAGATATAACATTTAAATTGATAAAAATCTACAGAAAGTATTGTCACACCATCAATTAATACGTAATTAAAAGTTAGTTACTCTTTTCTATAGTACACGTGGGCGAAGCCGTATCGGGGCAGCTAGTATAATATAAATAAAAGCGAAATACCACTCACTCATTCATTCACTCACTAACCCATTCATTAACGCCCAGCCCAAATCGCTGAACCAAGAACCATGCAATTTTGAATGTAGCTTCTCCTTAGTCCGTAGGCACCCACTAACAAGGGATTTTTCAAAATTCGAAATTTAAAAGTGTGAAAAGAGGTGAAATGTGTTTTCAAAGAATCCTCGATATCTCACTAACCGGTAAAGCTATAATTGTTTTCTTAACTTCAAAATATTGCCCACACAACTGCATATTAGCAAATTTTTCGATTTGGCAAAGTTCGAAAATTAAGGGGGTGAAAAGCTGTGAAATGTGTTTTTCATTAATCCTTGATTTCTCTCAAACAAACTAAGATATTTGGGTGTTTTTTCTTCAAAATGATGTTTACGTAGATATATAAAAAGTATTTTCAGAATTTTTCGATATTCCAACTCTTAAGTCGTTAAAAAAAATTAAACTGTGTTTCCAATTAATCCTTTGCGTCTCCCAAACCAGTAAAAATACTAAAATGGTTTTTGCTTTAAAATACAGCTAACGTAAATATCTAAAAAGAAATTACAGGATTTTTCAAAATTTGTCCTTGAAATCCATTAAAAAATAAAACGTATTTCAAACTAATCATCTGTACCTCTTATACCCGTTGAAATATCGAGATGATTTGTTGACAAGAATGGAGCTTATGTAAATATCTAAATATTTAATTCGGGATTTTATGAAATTCGAAAATTAAGTATGTGAAAAGCAGTCAAATGTTACTGTCTCCCGAAAATTAAGAATGACCATGGTTAAGTAATTAAAAAATTTTTTTGTACGTCCTATTCATAAATAAACATCTTGTGGTATATGACCTGTACATACGTAATAAGACTCGCGGCCTGCCTTGAAGTATTATATCATAAAAGTCTATGGAGTGGAGTGTTTCGGGTTCGTATCACGCGAATATTACTTAAATTGATTGATTTGCGATGGGAATTACTATGATTGTGGTGTAAAACTCTTTATTTGAAACAGATTAAGCCATATATGACATGAGAAGAGAGTATGACAACTAACCGATATTTTGAACAGAGTTACTGTTTACATTACACTATTCCACGCGGGCGATATGAGTAGTACACGCGAGCAAAACCGCGGGCATACTGCTAGTATAGTATAGGCCTACACACATACCTTTGGTCATCTCCTGGTCGATGCAAGGCAGTAACTGCTTGCCGCACTCGTTGATAAGATAGAACATCTTCTTTATCTTGCCCGATGTGAAGGTAGGCGTCAGCTTGATCCGCATATGTCTCCACTTCTTGCCTTTCAGAGCAAACAAAGTTTTAGATAGTAACGGGTTGGTTTTTTGCGAAGTATCTATAGATCTATCCAGGAAAGCATGTGCATCCTTCACCATGACGTTCCTTAACAGATCAAGGTCACGGATCATCAAGAGAGGTTTCTGTAATGCGTACAGTCCCACAACTTTCTTGTCAGGATTATTGTCGTACACTTTCTTGAGTAACTCTCCAATATGCTCTCTTCGTAATATCACTCCAGTGATGTTGCCTAGGATCGGCGTGGGTTGTATGTAGTGGACACCTCGTCTCTTCCAGTAACTGTAGACGTTGGCGAAGTATAGATATATTCCAACTAGACATGTCGCTATAGCAACTGTTACGTCAGCTGCTACAGAGTTGAATATGATAGCCATTTTGTTGACTCCAAAACCCTACAATGCCTGAAATGTATAAACAACACTTTTTTAGTAGCATACTTTCGGAAGGAAAAAATTGTACTTATGAGATCACCTTCCTGTCTGTGTGTGAGTGTGTGTATGTGTATGTGTATGTGTGATATGTGTGTGTCCCCCTTGAAAACATTTGAACCAGTTAACAGAATTTCATTAAACTTTATTCACATATAGTACTTAGCAACCTGACTTGACTTTTACAGATTACGTTTACGCATATTTCGTATTTTCAAAATGCCGGCCATTTTAGCATTTTTATATCAAGCTACACATCTAAGGAACAATATTTCAGAATTTTATCATATAGACTTGGTATACAAATACTACATGCAAAGGTGACTTCAATTTGCCTATTCCGTTCATTCTGTGTTTATATTTTCAAAACGGCGACCATTTTATACTTAGCATAGTATAGCATATCTTAGAAAGTATTTTTCAGAATTTTATCAAACTTTGTACACAAAAACTGCATACAAAGCTGACTTGAACGTGATGTATTTAATTCATCCTGTGTATAGATTTTCAAAATTGCGGCCATTTCAATATTTTTAGCATAATATTACATTTCTTAGAAAATATTTATCAGAATTTCATCAAACTTGGTAAACATATGCCTTCTACAAACAAAACTAACTTGACTTTTGTGTATTTTGTTTTTCTTGTGCTTGTATTTTCAAAGTGGTGCATTTATATATTTTTAGCATAGTATTACATGTCTTGGGCAAAATTTTTCAGAATTTCGTCGAAATTGGTACATATATACACATATACCATAAACAAAGCTTGCTTGGTTTTTGTGTATTTCGTTCATCCTGTCTTCATATTTTGTAAATGGCGGAATTTTATATTTTAAGCATAGTGTTACGTATCTTAAGAAATATTGTTGAGGATTTCATCAAACTTGTTACACGTATACTACATACAAAACAGCATTGACTCTTGTGTATTTAATTTATTCTGTGTTCAGATTTTCAAAATGTTGGCTTTTTCTATACTTGTAGCATTTTATTACACAACTTAGGAAATATTTTTCGGAATCTCACCGAACTTGGAACACAAATACTCACGGTTGTAGAAGTACAGGTCTGGACACTCGCCTATCTACCAATGTATTTTGCTTGACCCTCTTGTTGTTTGGTTGTAGTTCACCAAGTTACCGAGAATATTGTGTTTTATTGGCGCTTCAGTTAGGGCGGTCGGACTGAAACTCCGCCCACTTTTTTCATTGTTTAATTGATAAAGTAAATAAAGTTTGCTGGAGCCTTTTCTTAAATTTGTAAGCCAAGGAAGTATTTCATAAATTGATAAAAAATACGTTTTGATAAATTGTTTACCTTAGTGGAAAGGAAGTGGGTGGAGTTTGAGTCCGACCGCCCTAACTGAAGCGCCAATAAAACAAATATCCTCGGTAACTCGGGGAACTGCAGCCAAACAACAAGGGGGTCAAGTTTTCAGGCGATTGTCCAGACCTGTTCTTCTACGACCGTGACAAATACATCATACGAAGTTGACTTTACTTTTGTGTTTTTCGTTCATCCTCTGTTCATATTTTTAAAACGGCAGCCCTCTTTATATTTTTAGCGTATTATTACATAAGGGTAGCCATCTTTTTCGCATAATATGCTACATGTGTTGAATTTTTTTATGGATTTCACAAAACATGGTGAACATATATGCCTACTACATAGCCTACAAAGCTGACTTGATTTTTATGTATTTCGTTAATCAAGTGTTCATAATTTTATAATAGCGACCATGTATTTTTTTTGTGTAGTATGACATACTTGGAGAGATATTTTTCCGAAGTTCATTAAAATTGGCACGCATATTCTAGTTAGTTGACTGGAGTCTTGTATATTTCGTTCATAAATTGTTTTTTTAATCTGCCGCCATTTTTTATTTTTACGATAGAAATACATCTCAGAAAATTTTTTCCTCATTTTCATCAAACTGGTCACGGGTATATTACCTAGTAAACTGACTTATTTTTGTATATTTTGTTTACCATACTGCTTAATTAATATTATTATTCAAAATTCCTAGATGTACGTAAACGATTTTAACTTTAAGGGTTAATATGCCCTCACTTTGAGGAAACAAGGGCTTATCAGTTATGCTGGTAACTTATTTTTATTCTTATGTTTTACATTTATGAGCTGCTATTTAGCCATGAATGTAGTATTGCGTATTGTTTGCTATAATTTCTACAAAATCATAAATGAGAACTTCTAATGTCCTCCATGCATAGCAGGACGATTCAGATGTACCTTGCAAGAAAAGATATATTATACAGGACGACAACAGAGAATGAGTAATTTTCTTTCTATATCTCGCTAACTCCTTTAACATACTTAGGAAACTTCAGCCGGATTGAATTTTTTTGTTTTATTTTGGAAATGGGTTTACTTTCGTCTAATTTTGCGTAGTCATTGACTGATGCCGTATTGTTAATTTTACATTCTGGAATCGTGTTACGTCAGTGTGGTGTGTATATACTTACTGGCTTAGTTACTTTACGTACCCCCTTATACTGTAGTAAGTTTGAAACTTTCCATTTCCGATGATGTAAATTCTGTTTTGAACTAAATGTGTTAACATTACCTACAATTCCTTGGTGACTTTGAATCGGATTGTAATGTTCATAATTTTTGTATGTTTTTACCGACTTTATTAGCGGGGTTTGGTAAACCGTCATTTCATTCCTGTGCCTGTCTAGAGTGGTTAGATATATATTGCGTGTTTCGGAAATATGTGAACAAATTGTACCAGGGTATTGCTTAAGTGAAAATGAGATATCTGAGATAGATGCTCATAATTTATTTCAAATGTGCAGATCTATAGTTGCCCTAAAGGAGGAGTCGGAGAGTTAAACGTTGTTACAGTTGTGTAAAGAATCGTTACCTACCCACCAGGAAATCATAGCTACAACTGTAACCTTTGGGTGCGTTCTATATGAAAACGGGGGCTCCTAGAGAACTGCAACCGGCGTGACATTTTTCTAAATACGACATACAAATTAATAACTACGGCATCAAACATTACTTTTGGTCACAGTAACCGTATTATTGCAACAACAGGGCGAAACCGTAAAGTTTAACAAGGTGATGATTGTGCGCACGATGACACATAACTTGTATTATCACAGATTTCAGTTTACTTACAACACATAGGCCTACTACATATTGGTACTCTTACGCAAGTAATTTTTACAGTACCTCACCAAATATTATTTTTGGATTTCACATGTAAGAGCTTCTACACTTATGTGCCACGTATATCACGTTCAGCTATCTCCTGGCTTAATTTGGTTACATATTCAAAAATATTTCACAGGCTTTCTTTGTAATACAAGTATAGATATTTAACGGTTTTCACTGACGTATAATTCATGAATGATTCGATTTAGTTGATTGGACATAGTCCATTGCGAAATAAATGACTGTCAAGGAAAACTAAAAATAATAGAAAAACATAAATAAGCATACTGTAACATAGCTTTGTTGTTGCTATTTTATAGCATTCATTGGAATAATTGTTATTCTCTTTATTTAATCTCCTTGGCAGTTTCAAACACTTTTTAACTTCTATGTAGTAAACAGAACAAGTCAAGAAAAAACAAGTCAGTAAGTAGTAAAATATGTTTTACAATTATTTTACCCATTATATGAAAAATTCAACAAACTTTGTTCTATGTTACACATGGCATTAAATTTCTATTTAATGTGTTTAAAAGCTAAATTATTAATCTATGGAACAGCGGCCGAGCGCCTGGCCATGTTGTGTTTATTTATCTATGTAATGTATAAGTTAGTTTAATTCAATGTATGTATATATATATATATATATATATATATATATATATATATATATATATATATATATAAATGGTTTCTACAATTTATATTTGGTACATTGTATGTTCTGGGGCGTGAACCGCGAACTTGACTGATCCAATAATCGATAGGTATGCAAGTTTGGCTGTAAAGAAGAAGGTGGTGGGAATTTTAATCTACAAAAAAAAAAAAAAAAAAAAAAAAAAAAAAAAAAAAAAAAAA
>PNEQ01000526.1:79284-89662 GCA_003012365.1 Medauroidea extradentata | reverse complement strand
TTTGTAATAGTCTTGGAGTATCTGAAATGGTGAATTATGAAAGTTCAACAGTAAAAAGTTGCACCAATTAACGAGTATTATTGTTATCCATCCACGTGTTCTCGAACCTACATAACTATTGAACCCTGAGATAAGAAACCTTGCCGCTGCACGTGACGCCGTGGAGACTGGAGATATTATTCTGCTTGGTCAGCACTTGTACCATTAGTCTCCATTTTTGCTAACCTCTTTTATTTTGATGTTTACCTAATATGCAAGCAAAATTCTATTTTACAGCTTTGAATAATAGTTTCATTTAGATTCTGTTCTGTTAATTTATGTAGTTAAAACTTCCATCTAAAAGAAGGTAGAGCCCACCACATTATGTATTATTTTGTAATTCTGATTGTTCAGCAATATTTGCAAACTTTTGGTACTCATTCCTGTTCTTGAGCTTGTGCTTTGTTAAGCTGGAAGTAGTTTCAAACTAACTCATCTTCAAGCATGATGTTTTGACAAAACTCATATTATTCCCTGACTATGAAATACTGTATGTACATAGTTAAAAAAGACAATATTAAATAATATTTGTCTTAGTCAAGGTAGCCATTCCTAATTTTGAGAGACATAGCTAAGAACACTACCCACAGTCTTGATAGATTATAAACTAGTTTGAGTAATGCTGGAAACATTCTTTAAAAGTGTTGTGTGGCAGTAGTGCAGCCAGAGAGGTGACCACGGCCCACTTCCACTCCCAAGTTAAAAAATTTATATAATTTTTTTAGTTGAATGTACAGTATTCATGTATATAATTAAAGGAGGATGATATTTTTCTATATTGTATACAGTATTTAGGTAGTGTTATATCGAACTGGGCCTCTTCTGAAAGTGAAACCTGGATACACCACTGTTGGGTGGGCTTCCCAGCCAAAGGGCTGCCCAGGTGCTGAAGCTCCTGCCAGGTTAGATGTGACATTAGATAATATTCCAACCAAGTGGCAGTACCTTTAAAATGTCCATCTCTGAAAATATCATTGGTGTGGGATACTGTTATTCTTCATGCTCCTTGTAAGTAATATCAAGAACAAATGCCAGAGCATTTTTCTTTGGTAGGATATTTGAGCCTGATTGGGGTCAGTTGCAGTTTTGTAGAGTAGGTACATTAAAAACTCTGTCCTAAGTTATTCAGTTCAATCCCATTAATCCAACAAATCACCAGAACAAATCTTTAATGCTTTCCTTGACATCTTCTAGTAAGATTCTGGACTGAGACAGGAACAAAACTTAGGGAGAGGTGCATTTGTGAGGTGGTGAGACGAATAAAGTTTAAGGAGCTGAGACAGAGAGTGGGTGTATGCAGTTTGAAGTAACCAGTAAACTACATATAATATTCCAACCTATGCCTGGAGCATCTAAAGGTTTATAAACTGCCAAGTACCAAAATGTATGGTTTAGAGCTGCAAGAGACAAAGGTGACTTTGTAGTGACATAGAAACATCCATGGTGCCATAGGTTGGCAACATATTTCATCTCTCTCCCCCTTACCTCTCTCCTCTCTCTCCCTATACCTCTCTCTCTCTCCCTATACCTCTCTCTTCCTCTCTCTCTCCTTCTCTCTCTCTCCTCTCTCTCCCTATACCTCTCTCTTCCTCTCTCTCTCCTTCTCTCTCTCTCTCCTTCTCTCTCTCTCCTCTCTCTCCCTCTCTCTCCCTCTCTCTCTCCCTCTCTCTCTCCCTCTCTCTCTCTCCCTATACCTCTCTCTTCCTCTCTCTCTGTCTCTCCCTCTCTCCCTCTGTCTCTCTCTCCCTCTCCCTCCCTCTTTCTCTCTCCCCTCTCCCTCTCTCCCCCTCTTTCTCCCTCTCTCCCTTTCTCTTCAGTGTGGAATTGCTAGTGCTAACATTAGTGACAATCATTGCTAGAAAATCACTTTGGTGGTATCTGTGAAGGGTAGCAGAGGTGGATCGATCAGAGGAAATGACAAGTGTAGCCTAGCAGGGAAGAAGCTTCATAACAGCTCCAATTTAGGTTACCTATGTACCTGTAAAATTGTGAAAATGGATGAGCTAGGGAGGGTTGTGTGGAAGCTTGATAACGGTCTCTCTCCTGTAATGCAACTGTGTGCAAACTTTTGCTGGCCACATGATGGAACTGGGTGGTGGCATGTGCCACCTACCTGAACTTACGCATGCTTATATCACCTATGGTGTGTATGGTCAGTGGACAGAGTTGAGAAAGTCTGGAGGCATCTTAAAATTAGTCTTTGCTCATGCTAAATAACTGTTTCTGTATGTAGATGTATAGTGGGTTGTTTCAACTGTGTCATTTACCTGTCAGCATTTTGGAATTCTACTCCTCAAGAATTATCTTGTCGTGTAAATGTTTACCTTTCATGTAATGTTTTGGCCAAGCAATTTACTTGCTTTTTTGCAGTTCAGTAAATCAGGTTATACTTTCATTTGTTTATGTAAGTTTAAATTTCCGTACTTTGTTCTTACTAAATGGCAGATTGTATAGAACAGAACACTTACGCTTCCCAACATTTACATTATTTTCAAGTGTTTTTAGTAGATTAAAACAGACCTTTCAGTGCATTAACTAATATGTACCGGTAAGTCCTCGCTTAAGAGCATTCATGTGGCAAAAATTCATAATTTAAATTTGTATGCATAGTGTTTGTTTAATAGACGTTACTTGTGATAACATTGTCCACTTGTAAAAATTTAATCTCTCATAGTCTTCCCGTAGCGACATTACAAAGTCAAAATTTACTAATTATGAGAGCATAGGAATAAGAAAAACCAAGTGACTTACTCAAATGAAATAATTTACGCTGTAATTAGATATTATGGGCCATATGCTGAAAAATTAAAAAAAAAAAAAAAAAAAAAAAAATGGAATTTCTTTGTCCCTTTAAAAAAATCTGATATGATAATTTACCTACTTTATTTGTGGCAATTTTTAAAAAATACAAATGGACTTTGTTTTTTTTTTTTAATATTTTAGCATATTGCCCATAATATCTAATTTCATTGTAAATTGTTTCATTGGAATAAGTCACATGGTTTTTCTTATTATTATGTACCCATAACGTGCAATTTCTAACTTAGATGTGTTGCTATAGGAAAACTATGAGAGCTAAAAAAATTTTTACAAGTGGAAAATGTAGTCGCAAGTAACGTCTAAAAAACGAAGACTAAGTCGTGTAAATATAAAATTATGAGTTTTTGCTGTGTAAACACCTTTGAAATCACCACATTGTACTTTAGCTGGTTATTAATGCTTAAATCCATTCACTTAGTTGTATTCAACAATTTGCTCAGAACATTAAATGTCTGTTGTTTTATTGTGTGCCATATTTACTTCATTCTGTAATGAAATTCTCTACAAACATGTTCAAATGTAATTTAAAAGTCATCTATACTAATCAAAAATGGTTTATGGTTGGATAATCCTGCATACATTTGTCAGCATTACTTTCAGTTCTGCAGCTTGTATTTGAAAATTTGTAAAGATACAGAGTACAATAGAACCAAAATTTAAGTTAATGTTACGGTTCCCAAAATAATTTTGCTAAATAAATGTTTTGTTAAATCCGAGTTTATCAGGAACCCCAGGTCACAGTTCCCAAAAATATTATCATTAAATATATGTTTTGTTAAATCAGGGTTCTATTATACTCATAAAATTATCTTTTAGTCATGTAACTAGCATTGTATTTTTGAAAATGCAGTTTTGCCTTTCTCCTTAGAGTTTATACTTACCATTGTGGTGGTTGTAATTTTAATTTCAGGTGTTACGAATTTACGTGCTCTGTTAGCAAGAGAGAAAGATGAAGATACACCAAGACTAAATGTACTTTTATGTGAAGCCTTTGTAGCAACCTACATGAGTCTTATTGTATATGCCCTTACCACATGTGACTCACTCATCCTGTATCGCCTTGTGGGCCAGAAGTTCAGCACCCAGACGTGGGCTACGCTGTTTGGAGGAGGTGTCAAGAAGTTGCTTAAAGTGGCTGCTACCAACAGCACTGCTAACCAGGTTTGGGTTATAGTCCTCAATTATTCTTTATAAATGGTATATCAGTAGTTTACCAATTCATTCAATGATAAGTAATTGTTAGATCATTTGTATCATTTACTTATCAACAGTAAAACTTTAATTTAATATAATGAATTATTTATGGTGTATTACAATATTTAGTCAGTGAAATTGGCAGTTTATATAGATAAAATTTTACAGTTTGCATTGCCAAATACAAGTTCTTTTTAGTACTTGCATGTTATTTTCATTGCATTGTTACATTTATGTTTGTAGTAGGTACTTTCTTTCAACTTTTAACAAACTTTTTAAAAATAATGACTCTAATTAATCAAGAAATTTAGTAGTCTTTTATTGTGTGTATACTGTAATAATTGCTAATATGTTTATGACAATGTTTAAACGTAGTAATTACAGTGTTTTTTGTAAGTAATTTTTTTTTCTTGGAAGCTTTGAATGGACATTGAAACCTGGTTCAAATGTTTGTAGTGAAATGGGATGAAATAATACTTATTATCCAGAAAAACTTCTTAAATGTCAATTTACACATGTGCTTATACACAAGAAGTAAAATTATTAAACTTATTAAGCAGGAAATTTTTTTTGAATGGGGAAACAGAGTATTTTACTGTATTTGTATTCCTGTCAGTAATTAGTATGGTCATTGTTTTGAAAGTGGGTCGCCAATTATTACAACAGGAGAGTAAAAAGCTATAGCAATGTTTTAGAAGTTAATACGGTATAAGATGAAATATATTTTTGGATTGGTATGATAGTTGCATAAATGTTTTCTTGAACTGTGAGTGAATAATGAAGTAAATACATACATAAGGCATTTTTTCTATCATAATTATATTTGTTTTTTTTTTTTTTATTTGTATTTACGGAAGTTAAAAATTGTTACATAAGCTGCATTTATATGTGTGTGTGTCAGTGTGTGTATGTGCATATGTGGATGCATGTGTGTGTGCATGCATGTGTGTGTGCATGCATGTGTGTGCATGCATATGTGTGTGGGTACACATGCCTGTATTTGCAGCACGGTACTCCAGTCTCGAGTGTATTATTGAGGGGAAGTCTTGTCGGAAGGAAATAAATGAAATCGTCACATGGCTCACATTTACGAAGAGAAATCCTCTGTATTCTGCACCAAATGGCCTACTTGCGCGGCGGGAAAACAATTTAGAAGGACGAGGTTAAGTCCGAAACTACATACAAAGTTAAACAATTGAAAACACAAAGAAAATTAAGGCCATGGTGCTGCCCACATGCGGTAAGTTTGCCACTCCCTATTCAGTCATGTGATATTCAAGCCACACCCCACTCGCATGTCCGTCCTCGGCCAAGGTGCGACGTTTTCTTGTGCTTGGCAATGGTCCTTTCTCCTGGCCCTATGACCACTGCTGTGCATTGCTCAGCTAAGCCAATCACAGGCTTGGCCCTTGCTTGTTGCCTAATAAGGCATCTACATTTCCCCCCATCCTCCATTCAACACTAACCCACAACTACAGTGTCAGCCAATGGTTTACCAGGCTCCAAAACACTCCCTAATATGGCAGAGGACAAACAATAAATTAAATATGCAATGAATTTGATGCCTCTATCCCCGACCAAATATGCTATAGATTGGATACCCTAGTTCAAACAAGCTATATTGCCATCACCCTTCAGCAATGTGGCTATTATTGTAGTCATAATTCCCTAATTCAAATTTAACATTTATTGTATAGTAAAAAGACATATGAGATTCCTTCCTCTGATACACTGTCACCTTTGGAATGGAATTACATAAAAATTACATTAAAAAAATCCTTTAAATAGGCCGACGTACCTTAGGCCTACAACGTTACAAGCACAATTTATATTTATGTTAAAATTCCATGAATGGTGAAAGTAAGTGCATTTCGTCAATATTTAGTGCAAATGGTTACCAAATATACAAAATTTTGCGAAGTGATATAATTTTGCTGTATTTCGTGTTACTTCACTGTTTGCAAAATATAATTAGTATTTACTGTAATAATAATAATAATGTAACAATAACTAAAAATTTATAAGTTAACACTGCTGCCTGGTTTCCCAGCTGCAGCCTTCTGTTGTGCGGGTAGTAGATTTTGTTTAGCTGTCCACACTACACATCCATAACAATTGCGGTCTTCCGCTATGTGAGCAGTGAGCTATCTACAACGAAGTTGCTGGCAGATTGGAAAAGAGAGGGGGAAGGAATATAAGAACGTTAATAAGTATCAGTGTCAGTGAAATTCTGTCCCGCGGCTTGTCGTAAAAGAAACTGAGAAAACCAAGATGTTTGACCGTTGGACATCCTCGTTGGGTTATTCAACACAATTATTACTGGGCTGGTAGCTGTGTTTGTCAGCAGCTTCATGTAAGGGCAGTCTCTTACACTAAGGCAATTAATAGTAGGCATATGCCATAAAAATAGCGCAAGCTAGCATAGCGTCCAAACTAGTTAGAAAAACCACCTTACTAAGACGTCTAGTTCATACTAGTTTTCGTAACAAATAATGTATCGCGTGTGCGCATGTGTGTATGTGTGTGTGTCTATATATATGCACAGCATTCAAAGTGTAAGTATTATCTACAATGCTTATCACTTGTACACATATGACACACAACACACACTTACTATAAATTTCATTGAAGAGCTTTAGATTCAAATCATGATGTGATGGTCCCTTGGTTAGGAAAACAGAAAGAGCTATGAAGGAGCTGTATATTATAAAACACCTACAAAAGGAAACATCCATTCTCGTGCGTTTAGCACATAACATCCCCTCATTGGCATTTCACACTAGTAATTTGGTTAGAAATTGTAGGTGAGGAACACATAAAAACACATTGCAAATTACTGTAATACTAATACACTTTAACATTCAAACTAAAAATAATTTGTCAGGTAATTTCACAAATACTAGTTAGCATAAATACAACCTTTGTCAAAGGTCACTGAACTCTGTAATTATCACAAACAAGCTAAATAATTGTGGACCAAAACTTTATGCAAAAGTTAAAATATATGCTTTGAACCAGATACTTATTTTGAAACAGGTATGGTTTTTGTTTCTAATTTGTGAAAATGCCATTAAGCTGATCTTGGTAAATCATTATTAGCAACACTTTACCGTTGATGGCGTGTGGTGTATCTCATTGGCATTGATTAACTAAGTATGCTGCAAGTGTTCTGAGTCGTCCAATGCTGGAATCACAATAACTCGACACGACAGCAATAACATGACAAAATTAAAACTGCGACAAACGAAAATCAATGCCACAGTAATGTCAGCCCGACGAAAACCCGGCCCCGTCAGCCCGATGAAAGCAGAATCTATTTATGATCTGTGTCTTGTCGGGGTGTGCATGACCCATGCCGCAAAAGAAATTTAAACTGAAGGAACTAAATTTCGCTCAAATTTCTCTTCTGTGGTAAATTTTTGCTGAACAGAAAATAAATTAATTGTTATTTATATGTAACCTTTGCTTGAGGTGAAACATTTTAGCGAGAAGCTGTTAATTTACAAAGTAGGCCTACATAAATATCGAGCGCTCTACGATATTCACTTGAAAGATGTAAAACTTACTGTTGTACATCACTGTTGAATCCTATTAATTTTTTTATTAATGTTATATATTTAGGATTAATATTTTGTATAACTGTAATTTACCCACCTGATTTTAGTTTTATTAAAGTTTCAAAGAATTTGATCTTGTTTTATATTGCGTTCTAGGATTTTGTGTATTTCTTTTAGGAAGCAGATAAATTAATTCGACTAAAGAAAACTCCGTCATTTTAATGCTGCCAATGGCTACATGTCGACGATGGCTAGAAATTGTCTGGGAATTGTAACTACTAGTCGAAATACTGGAGATGTTGGCTGCGCTTCTACTGTCATGATAGCGCGGTCGTGTTGGTTTCGTCTGGTTATTGAGATTCCAGCATTAGGCTAAATCCAAGTACCGTAGCACTTTATCCATAAGTCTGCCTCTAGTATGTTCGCGGACTTTACAATATCCGGTAAAAAATAAATCTTATATTCAAGTGCCATATAGGCTGTAAATGTTTTAGGTTGATTAAATACTAAATTATATTGTTAAATCAATGTTTATCAAACTTTTCATGTTCCGCACATAAACTAAGTCATTAAAAACTTTAACGCTAAAAAATCTCCGCAATATTCTATTTTAAATACAAAACTAAATATATAGTTGAGAATACAAATATAAACTACAACTACCATTGATAAACAACACATTTATAATCTTTGTCTGTAGCCAATAGAATTGCTTAGGTAACTATGCGGAGGCAGCTAGGGTCATCAACATTTCTTCTGTTTCTTGAACATACATTTAGCCTGTGCTTCTAGGACACAGACGACTAAGGATGTGTTGTGGCTCCCTTACACTCTGACCACGAACTCGATGAGAATCTATCATTTCTGGAAGGAGACGTTCCATATAAAAAATCATCGATTTCGGAAGTATTACTTCCAGCCAGTGCTCGGAAGGAACGTGTTCCAATGAACGCGTTCCTTTGATTTCGTTCATTTATTTTGCGAGCGCATAAGGAACAAGTTCTTTACTTAAAATGTAAACAAAGTTCAGAATTTTGTTCTTAGGAACTTGAACGATAGTTTTGCGTTCCTTTATTCATTTGCTTAAACTAAATATTTTTAATATAATTTTATTAGCTGTGTTTGTCATTAGCCAAACAACTAAATTATGATTTTGTACAATATATGGAAAAATGGGTTAATGTTTAGCTATTAGGTTGGCAAAAATTCCTTGCTTCTGGCTGTGTCTGTGATGTCAGGGGGTGGCCATGCCGTATACTGCGCAGGCAAACTATTGAAGTCAGTGTATTTGTGTCCTTGTTGTACGAACGATTATACACGTGGTCGCTGTAACTCATAAACATAGTTAGGTCTTAGTCTACATTGCTTGTAGAACAAAATTTTGAAATAAAATATAAACTTAACAACTAGACTGCGTTTACATATTTCTGTAAATACCAACATTGCCTACTGTTTGTGCATTGAAACCATTGTTGAGCTAACAGTGCTAGTTTCTGCCATTTATTGAACACTTTGTCTGCAAATTTGTTCGTTTTATTAATTGCTATTACCAAGCAGTTGCACATCGTCAGTGACATACATATGCGTAAATAAACAATGTATGTGGCCGTATTTTCATATTAGTTTGATAGGTTTACCTGTTGTTTAACCACATAATTTACACTATGCAAATATGCCTTTTTATTCATGAAATGCAACAGTAGCAGATTTATTTCCATTTTATGTTCTATCTTTACACCCGAATGCAACACACGTAACCGTTTTAATTCAAACCATTCAAACTGTCAATAGTATCACAGACGTTTACAAAAAAAATTACTAGATCTACTCAATATAGAGATAGGAGTCGTGACATAATTTAGTCGCTGCGACATACAGCGACAGTGACACGAAAATCGCAGTTCCAAATAGCTGGGACTTTGTCGCTGTTGAATTTCGGTAACAATTTTTTTTTAATACCTTCCCGTCGATGAAAGTTAAGATTACTCATTACGTAAAGAAGACGTGGTGAATCATTACGATGATGTACTGATTTTACAATTTCATATTGTGTAATTTTTTCTAAAATATATTACAATCGTAAACATTATATGCTAGAACCAATAGAATAGTGTCACAGTCTTAAAATGTAGGTATACGTTATTTTTTAAATTTCTATTCTGCAAATCGTTATCCTTTAAATTTCTCTACAGCAGAGATGCCACCAAGTTCATTTCCAAAATCCTGTAATTAGCATTAAAAAATCCTGTACAATCCTGTAATAAATCAAACTTACGTCTACGTACTCTTCCGAAGTTTTTTAGAAGATTCTTGCTGTAGAATTTTGATAGTGAAATTAATATGTACAGTAAATTATTATAGTATTGTGAAAAATTGAGATGTTATACAGGAAACCATTTACTGTTAATGTTTTTTAGACTGAACTATTTTCTAATCTGTTTTGGTAAAGTAGCAGTGAAACTTTCCAACCGTTTTCCTATTTGGAAAAATTTGTAGAATGAGTGCGAACATGTTCAACTGACTACTTAGTGTTGAAAAATTAATATATCTGCATAAGTTTAATTATGGACTCGAATGAGACGTAGTTTGCTTGTATCATGGCGCCGCACATAAAATGTAAATACACGTATTTATTAACATAATCGCCGCATGTTTTCACCAAAATTTTTGGTACAAAATATGGGGTGCAGCCATTATGAGGGGTTTTAAAAATTTTCCTTTTTTATTTATTTTGGCATAAAATAAAACACAAATTTACGTATATTTGC
>PNEQ01000526.1:66867-78284 GCA_003012365.1 Medauroidea extradentata | reverse complement strand
GACGTAGTTTGCTTGTATCATGGCGCCGCACATAAAATGTAAATACACGTATTTATTAACATAATCGCCGCATGTTTTCACCAAAATTTTTGGTACAAAATATGGGGTGCAGCCATTATGAGGGGTTTTAAAAATTTTCCTTTTTTATTTATTTTGGCATAAAATAAAACACAAATTTACGTATATTTGCTTGTATATAGCATGACCTTTTCTGCAAAAATAAAGGGAAAGATTTGTAGGTTTAAAATAAGCACAAAAATGATTAGTGAATCTCGTTAATCCATTCATGTGCGTCGCTAATTTTTGTGTCAGTTGTTGACAAACACTGATGTTAGAAATATCCATGAATATCTACCATTATCCGTCTGTCCGTTTTAAATTTTAAATATCCGTTAAAACGGATAAAAACCGTTAAAACGGCAAGCCTGCTCTACAGTATAAGCATAAAATATTTTATTAATTGGTATCGGCATATTGTATTAAATAAAATTCCATGTGTCGTTTAAATTTTATATGTTATTAATTTTTATGTTTGTGAACAAAAAGGCAAACTAATACAAATTAATAACGTTTCAAAAGCGTTGCTTCCTTTAAAATAACCAGAACATATTGTTTCGCGTATCGTCACTATCAGCGACAGCTTCTATGTCGCATGACGTGCAGTTCCTCCGCGAAGAGCGACGCACTGTCGCGTGTCGCACACGCCACTTGACCAGCTCCATCGTTCCCTGCCGCGACTCACGACGCATCAACTTGTAACTGCTGCGTTGTCACGGCTAGGCCGTGTGAGCGACCGACTGATCGCTTGTCCCGGCAAACATCATGTAGCGACAAGCTACAGCTACAGCTGCGTCGTGACCTTGAGTCGCTGCATGGTGCGATGTAGCTGTTCAAGTGGCGTGTTGCATATACGTCTAGCAGCGACAAGCGTCAGTGTGTCGCTTTTTGAGAAGGACTGAGTAACGTGGGAAAGCTTGTCGCATGTCGCAGCTATTACGGGCAAGGCCCAGTGCGTCAAGCTCATACAGAAGACTACGATGAAATGCTTAGCCGACTGTTGGTTGATTTTATTGGATTTTTAGATGCCAAAAGCAACACAAATATTTTGAGAAATTCCTATAAATATTAACGTTTATACTACCACAAAATGTTTCATTGAAATAAAATTCTATATGTTTACTCCAACATACAACAAATTATGCAGTTAACCCTTTGTTCTCATCCAGTGATATTTATCATAGCAGTACGTAAAATAAATTCATTCATAAATATTTTCGTGCTGAAATTCAATGACAGAATGTAAACGCACGGCAAGCTTCTAATCTGCAGGAACTTAAGGTACGGGAAGAGGGTAACAAATGGCGACACAAGCTGTCATAGATATTGATGTATCAATGACACGGTCACAGCTTGTCGCTGTTTCGGCCCGGCCCTGCGACTTTTAGACACGGTCGCAGAAGCGACAAGCGTCGTGCCTTGTCACAGTGACAAAATAGCTGCGACAGTATATTTTCCCCATCCCTAACTCAATAGAGTATATATTTCTAGTACGCAATTGTAATGCTGTATACGTATATTGTACTAGTATAGAAGGATATTCTGCTCTGTTCTAACTTGATATTGTAATAAAGTTCTGCGACAGATTTTCCAGCACATACAACTGTTCGAATTTGTGTGCGGTCGAAAAAAAAACATAAACATCTGATGACTGGATAGATATAATCACATAACCAGTACTGAAGAGTGGACTACACTTACTACGTTTTCATAACGGCCTTCTGAGAGTTGTTTGTGTTGGACTACAATAACTGATTGTTCGCGAAAAACTGGAATATGTACGTCGTCATGAAGGTAGTCCCAAAATGCCAGCTGCTGTATACTCCTACCTCCATGTGTGATGTCCAGTATCAATCATTCCTGTGTGTTTTGTTGTCTATGAAACTAGCAGCAAATATTTTGTTTGCATAATACCAATAGATTTTAATCATAGTATATCATTTTATAAATAAATGTCAATTGCTATACATTACTATTTAAAAAAAATTTAACTTGCCTCCGATTCCAAACATAATGTTAACAAATTTCGTGTAGAATTAACATTTTATTTATGTACCCATACGATGAGAACAACATATATAATTTACTATTGGTGCCTTGGTGGACGAACGGCTAGAGCGCTCGCCTCTCACCAATGTTATCCATGTTTCAATCTGGGCAGCAATCACCTTGAATTTTGGCACGTAAGAATCGTGCCAGACAATTTCGCTGGTCGGAGGATTTTCTCCGGGTCTTTCCGTTTCCCCCGCCCTCACATTCCGACGCTGCTCCATGTCCACCTCAATTCATCTGCCACCGGCTGTGAGGACCTCTGATAAAAGCAGTATTAATCTCTCAAAATTATTTTATTATACGTATGTAAGCTTCCAAAATCATTGTTATTTTAACCTAATTATGTATCTAATTAAATTCGTAGCTGTATGTAGCTGTACTTCAAGAAATGATCAGTACAAATACAAATAAATAGGTCTTTTTAAGTTGTTAAATTATAAAAATCAACCAATATAATATTGTGAAGTGTCTGGCCTCACCAGTACCTTTATAATGTGGTTTGTTTTAGTGTTTTGGGCCCTAGGCTTATACATAAGGAATTTATATTTATTTTTTTCGGTTAAAACCCCAGAAGACGTGTCAGTTTGCATTTAAATGCTGCCAGTCTGTCACGACCACAGTTTTCTTGGTTACCATTCAGATATTAATGTGCAAGTGTAAGGTGGGCACGATTATGGCCTACAGTGTGGAGTAGTTGCTCGGCTTTCTGCATAAGAGGAGCTTTCACCATGTTCAGTGCGTGTGAAATAGTGCTTCAAGAGTAATATTCCTATTTATGTTTTTTTTATATATATATGTATTTTACTATGTCATTTTCGACCAATGGAAGGTTGCACTTGTGAAACTGCCTGAAACATTCAAGGAAGAACTATTACTACAAGATATCTCCACCTAAATAATTAAACCACATGTTCATAAGGGAAAAAGTGATATAACAGCCAGGAACTTCACCTCTTTCATTTCTTTAGGGCTCGAACCCACAAACTTACCGTAGATTTCAAGAGGTGTTCTACCGGCAGGTGTTAGGCCGAGAGCAAATGTGGACGTGCGTTGCACATAATTTTTCAAATTAATATATAAACTATCGGTACCACCACATTATACATTTTTAGGATGTTAATACACAGGCACACCGAAAAGTTAAGTTGGTTGATAACTATAGAAAGCGTTTCTTATGAATTGGGAACTACAATAAAAGTTGCCATAATTTAGTATGAACAACTCATTTTACGTTAAACCATTACATTTAAATTGAAAGACTATTCAATTACAACACACTGCACTACACTACATAACATGACGAATGACAAGACTTGGACTACAGCTCAAGGACAATTGCCACCTTCCCCCTCCATCACATATCACTTTCGTGCATCCTCGGGGGATTATCTTACTGCTTGTCTCTTCGCTTGCCTTGACAGTCGGCGCCTGCCCCCCTTCACCTGCGCCCAATAGACGGCAATCTTCCCAGCGATGGTATGTTCGCTCTCCTCCACTTTTTCTCCTGCACCAAATATTTTTTACTAATATTCACTTTTTTTGAGGTTCCTGTTTAAGATAAGATATATGCCACCGCTGACTTTTTTGTTTAGAAAAATCCATGCTTCTTGCTTCCAAAAGACTCTTGTACCAAAAATGTATAGCCTGACTTCTGGAACATATTGAAAGTTTAACAACACGACGAAAAAAAGTAAAAAATAAATTAATATTTTTTGCTGTAGACAGTTATTCACAATAACATTTCTCACAAAATGTTTTTGTTTGATGTATGTATATTCAAAACTGGCTTCTCCAAATGCAATTTCATTAGCATGGGTTTCCCTATACCAAATTCTCACAACTGTTAAACCAGGCAACACTCTTAAATGAATTTAAAATTCAAACCATGAAGAAATAAGAAAATAAATCTCACCTTGTGATGTTGCTGCTGTGTTTGATGTTATTATGTTCCTGTTCAGTGCTCTAGAAGTGGCAGGGGTGTCTCCCCACTGCCTGTTATTGCTTAGTGGTGTGTACTAGCTCGTAGACAGCACGTAGGCTTATGTTTACATAAAAAAATTGTTTTCACTCATACAGTAATTTTATTCTACATAGTGCAGTTCATACAACGCTCGACTTACATAGCGTGACCATTTGCTAGCATAACAAAAAAAAAATCAAACTTCAATCCCGATAGTTTAACAGCAGTAATTGAGTCGAGATTATGGTACTACCATGTCCGTTTTTTGTTTTGCTGTAGTACTGGTTCCCGAGGGTTGGATTTTAAGTACTCTACCAGGCAAAAAGTAAAATAATAGTTGCACTACTATTCTATGGGATCCACTATCCCTAACATCCCAGTTCCCAACACCTTATAAAGTTAAAAAAGTTAACAAAGATGGATGCAAAAGCTAAGTCCATGCCTGCTGCTTAGCCTGTGCGATTAAGTCATCTTGGATTCTTCCACCACTTCCACTTCTCCACAGCGCCCGTGACACGTCCGATCCCTTCCGCCATGCCTGCACGACTGATAAACCTTTTACAGACATGGTAACTAATAGCGCACCCTCGGCGGAGTGATACAACAGACTCCAATTTTCCCAAAACAGCAAAATTACACTTTATAAAAACATACAGGATTCTAAAATTTTAAGTTTTGGTTTTTACATCAAATTAATAAAGAATATTAATACAAATACAGTATAATAATTAGGGACAATAGGTGCACAACAATGGAACTACTTTCGCGGCGCAATATCCTAAGCAACCCCTGGAGACGGCTGATCAACGTGCGTCAATAACATACGTCATGAAGAAATTCCATGAAGCAAGTGATCAACCACATCGTCAGCGCCAGAAATCCTACAGCCTGGAGAAGCTTGCAACACAAGAAGTTACTCACTTCACCAGGAATAATTTAATAAGATACTAAAATTGCAAAAACTCAAAATTTAAGATAAATACAAAAAAAGTTATGTCAACAAAAATAATTAAAATTTTTCTGTGGTCAATTTTAAACCAAACAAGCCAGGAAAATAAACAAACTACTCTACTTTAAATTCCCGACTGTATTTTAATATTTAAATTTTGAAATGAATTTAAATTTTACATATCCCCAATTACTAGGTTATTGAATCCTGTTGTGTCATTCTGAACACCTGACGAACTAATACTGAAAACGGCATACAGCCTGTTATGAAAGATTTTAATTTAATTAGGAAAAAAAGTATTTTACGTAAATTGAAATAAGGTGGGGAAGTGGCTGAACACTTCACAACCTCCTCTAAAACATTAATGACTTACCAAGTGTATTCTTTCACAAATAGAAAATTTTTGTCACACGTAAACTTTTGACCTTCCAGTCAGTACCTTAGAAAGACTAGTAGTAGTGAAAATATTCTGAGAATTAAATACCATTTCATGCTTAGTGGGAAAATGATGTTAATGTGAAAGTTTCCTATACAAACAATAAGAGGACCCTAAAGAAGAGAACGACACAGTATCTGATACCAAGCAGGAAATAATTTCTCTCAGGCAAGCATGGGTGAACGTGCAAGAATCAACCTATCTACATGAAGAAAAACTTTAACTCTGTAGTCAATTTCCAAGCTTATGTTATGCTGGTTTCAGTCTGTTTTTATATAATTAACATGTGTAATTGCTGACATTAGTTGCTTGATTCCACATTTTTTGGCACTTTTGAGACAATAGATCATTGTGACTGTGTGTATCTGCTGGTGAATGTTTTTGCAACACAGCCAAGCTAAAAGAGTTTGCTTCATGTAAGTTCTTTAGTATAGTAAACATTTGGCTCACATTCGGGAGGAGCTATGTTATATTCCCGGCTCCAGCCATCACAATTTGTATTTTACATGGTTTTCCGAATTCGCTCCAAGTGTATGCTGGCATGGTTCTATACTCTACGCCATGGTAGATTCCTGTCTCAGTTCCTGTTATTGTGTCAAGTTGTGTTTTACCATGTCTAATGACCTTACTTTTGACAAGTTGTTATACATTTTTTTAAATGTTGGTTGCGCAATTTTGTATAAAAAATGTATGCATTTAAAAAAATTTAGTTTGTGATTGCCTGTTGTAATTTTTCTCAGACATAGGAAGTAGAAGCCTGAAGTGAGTGGTATTTTTGTTTGTTCACAGAATGGTAGCTTGGAGCGAGAAGGGAGTGGCAGCAGTGAGGGTGGTGTCTGGACGACAGTTACAAGCCTTACAAAGCAACGTGTGCGGCTGAACATGAAGCTGTTGGGTCAGTTTGGTGCTCAGCCTGGCACCCCTCACATGAAGGAAGATAAACCTACTTATAGGGAGCAGTTCATATCACCAGAAATGTCTATGGTCTCATACTTCCTTATCAAGGTAATTTGGAAATAATTTTTTTTTCTTCTTCTCCCATTTGTGGTAACCAGTTGCAATGGAAATCGGAATCTGGTCAAAATACAATTTTTTTTAACTATCGAGAAAATATTTTTGTGTTAATGTTATTGGTCAAAGACAGCATTTTTTATTGCTGTTTTATTACACTATGAATATTTTTTTTCTAACTCATGTTACTATGTTTTCATAGACTGATTCCATGTCCTTTTTCTCATCCAGAAATGTTAGCATCATGCATAGTGAAATATTTATTTCATGAAAAAAATTTACAAATTTTGTGTCAGAAGATTAAAAAAATATATTGAAGGCACCAATCACATTGTGTGCTCTAGCCGCAACTACCTGTTGAAGTAGAAGAAGTGGATTATGACTCTGCGGACTCTGCAGTGAGTGATCTGGATTCAGAATCTGAGGAGGACGTGTTTGACCCAACGGCTCCCATTTCCATGGCAGTCAAGGACAACACAGAGCACAGCGACCCAAATAGTTACAGCTGGTGGGTGCTGAGGCTGGCAATCCTGAAAGTTGTGCAGGGGCACCTGCAGGACTTCTTACAAGTGGCAGGCATCGAGCTGCAAGGTAACCTCTTGTGGGGATGTACATAGTACTATAATTTGGAACTATCATACTGATCTGTTATGTTCATAGGGCAGACGGTGTCACTTGTTGAAACTGTTAGTCCGGAAAACTGCTGCTCTTTGACTGAGCTAATTCACAAACATCGCTGTGGAAGTACAGTGAAGCCTTGTTAATAAAATGCCACTTAGTCCAAAGTTCAGGGTTTTATGAAGCTTTTGTTCTCTGCAGACCAAGATAAGGAATTAAATGTTAATAAATATGTACAGTTATTACAAAATATTCATAAAATGTGTTACGAAGTAATTTTATGTCCATTCATGTACAGTGGAATCCCGTTACTACAAGAGTTCGTAACAGCACAAAAAATGTTTTGTAATTACGAGTTGTAAGGCTCGAATGTTTATGTAAACAAACAATTTTCTAGGTTATTGACGTATGTGGATAGGAATAATAACAGTACAGTTTACCTTGGCTAGTTTTGCTACTATTATAAAACAAGACTGTCATAAACATGAGGCGCCCTGCAAGGTGCTTAGAAATGTTTTACGCTCTGCCCCGTAATATTAGAAACATGTAAGAGTTAGGCCTACCTTATTTTTGCCCAAGGGGTCATTTAAATCCAGTATTGTGAGCCATGTTGCCGTAAAACGTAAAACTAGAGGTTTAGAGATGTTTATATTTACCGTTTCTGTATGTATGTATTCACGCCCGCCATAACCAATGTAAACAAACAGATGGACGTTATACAAATAATGCCAGGCGGCAAATTACGAACTTTTAAGAAAGAAAGTGTGTATATAATTATTGTAAACATAATATTATTGGTTTGTGTATTTATTTAGTGCTTTGTTTATTTCTTTTTGGCAACACAGACATTTTCAGGGCCCTGCGGGAAAGTTTTAATAGAGTCACGTATTTTTTGGCCGAGTGTGGGAGATTTATGGGTGTTAGAGTGGTGCGCATGCTAGCCAACAGACGGCTTCCTATCCAGCGGCGGCCAATTTCATGACCCACTAACGGTACTTTAAGCCCCCCTCAAGGGTATATAAGGCGGGCTCTCGCCTAGCCAAATCGTCAGTCTAGGGCTCGGGCCTCCTCCCCAAGCAAGCCTAGGCACCACCCCCAACCTCCAAAGGGTTGCTTCCTGAGAAGGAAGCCTAAACCAGCCCCTCCTACCTGTTCACCACTACCTATCTTCCGTGGGTTGCTTCCTGAGAAGGAAGCCTAAACCCGCCTACCCATCCTTTATACAGGTTGCTTCCTGAGAAGGAAGCCTAAACCTGGTCCTACCCACTCTTGTGCCGAAAGCGCAGTTCGTAAGGAGATGCGCCCTAGCCGCGCGGGCAGTATAAGGGAACGCACCGTACAGCGAGTCTAACTAGTCTTCACGAGGCGCATATCTGTGACCGCCGGATGTGAAAGTAGAGCCAAGTCCGTGAGAAGTTCCGGGGCTCCGTGCATAAATGACCACGCGGTCAAGCTTTGTGTAAACCAGTAGTGTATAAAGACCTGTGTATGTAAAAACTGAATTGTAAAGTCAGTGATTGTAAAGGTGTACCAAGTGGAAACAATATACAGTTCAACGTATTTTTATAGTTTCATTTCTAAAGTACTCATGTCTGATTCAGTGTCTAATAATTAATATTTCGCCTGAGGAAAGAGCAGTGATTGAAGGTCGTAAGGCAGAGGCCGCAGCTAAGCGCCGACAGGCCGTTGCCAGTAACAGTGAAATACCTGTGGGAGTAATTCCCCCACCTCAGAAAACATCAGCAAAACCCACAATACTTTCAGGACTTTGCCGTCGTTACAAAGACACTGAGAATAAGCCGCCTAGACGCAAACGAGATAGTTTTAGTCGCATCCTTAGGGACCTACATCGCCTTCAGCTACCATTAATTAGTTGTATCAAAACTTAAGAAAGACCGGCATCTCTGCCGCACCCCCGCATCCAGCAACTGAAGAGGGAAGCCGACTTTGAGCCGAAGCCTGTGTCGGACCGAAAAGGGCGCCTCCTGAGGGAGCTGTTCTAAAAATGATGAGTGGTTAATACGCCTACCCCCCTTCATGAAAAGTGAGAATTTTCCCGCTCTGCTGTAGAGACTGTGTTGTGTCGACTGCCCAGGAAACCACTCTCCTCGGGACATCTAGCAGCCTCTCCTCCCCTTCACGGAACTCTCATGCTCAAACCTTATTACATCTCTGAAGGAAACTTAAATTCAACCCCTTTGCCAGCAGAGTGGCTACAAACGATAGGCATGTGTTTATTAGGCGTAACATTCATTAATTTTATTTATTTCACGATCTCCGTTAGCTTTTTGTTACCTTTTTCACTCGCTACAGCACGGCAAAACGTACGGTAAACAAAACAAATGGACGTCAAGCGAGGTGGTAACTAAAACGAACATGCTAGCTCACTTGTGATTGGCTGAAACGAACAATGCTGCATCAATAAGATCTTACGATTGGACTAACAAAAGACGCGCTGCTAATCCATATTACCCATATTGTGAAGTATTCAAAGTGACAATAATGGCTTTTAGTAAGAGTACAGTTTATTTATCCATTCCAAATAAATTTCGATAAAATGAAAACCTATCATTAAGAAATCATAACACGTAACGTATAAAAACACGACACAAGAAGTTTATGAACCTACTCGGGTTATGCTGGGTAGTGTAAAACTTTAACTCTAGGCGTTCAAAATGTGATCCAAATGAAGTTTGCGTTTGATGTGTTGCCATGATCCGACAAATCTAACATGTTCTACAAACAACTCTAGCTGGTTAAGTTACGTAAACGTAACTTTTTAACTTCTTGTAGTATAACATGCACAATAAAAAAATTATAATGAGTTTGAAACTGATTCTGCAATGTCATTCGTTATCATAATAAAAACAAGGTGCACGCAAGCGATGCTGTGTACTCTCAGTCCGCGGGCCACATTTGTTTTTCGCACTGTACCAAGATGGCATCCATAACAATCAAGGTCAAACAAGTCATGGCAGTGTTGCCAGATGCAACTGCATTTCCACCATTGCAGTTTCTCACTTTTTTAACTCTGCCACGCTAAGCCGATGAAAGCTGATTATCATGTGCTCTTGTTATGTTTACTTATAATTTAAAAAAAATCATTTTGTGCGGTATGTTGATGATTGTTGCTTGTGAATCTCTCGTATCCACCAAAGTGCTCATGACGATACCACTCGTAAATACCGAACAATACACAAACTGACGGTGCATTACAAAACACTCGTAATTACAAACGTCTCATAATGTTCTGTGCTCGTAGCAGTGGGATTTCACTGTAATATACTATGGTTTAGTTATAGGATTAACCTAATTGAATTGTGTATTGTATGAAAATTATTAGGTTGAGGCAAAAATGTGAACTATGGGTGTGTTTAAGATGGCACTGTTCGTGATCATGTATATTTGCGTGACCACAACTACTGTGGAAATATTTGGCATCCTTTGATACAAATTCAGTAAAATAAAAAAATATTAGAGCCCCGATTATACTAACCCCGAAAATCTGTTATGAATTTGACAGTGGCGATTTGGAAATCACTCACTGCTGCCACCTGTGCTGATTCGGCCTACTCCCACTGCCATAACTTAAAAGTGTTAGGGCCTGAATGGAGGCCGTACTAGTCGCATTGTTTCAGCGCATGTACAAATGTTAATTCTTCTGTAGTGTGGCCTTTTTGTAGGCTATTTCTCCACGCCACAATGTCTACTCTCTTTCTAATCTCATGCCGACAGAAATATCCACTACAGTGTACATTCTTAGACAGTCCCTGTCGTAAGTAGCGTAAATTTATTTATACTAACTGGTTTTGACACTGAAAATAATTAAAACAATTATCTGATGCATAACTTGTTTAAACAGTATAAAGTAGGGCATTATTAATTTAAATAAACTGTGTGAAAAATAAAAATACACCCAAATAGTCTGCAAGATGAAAGAAATGAAATAAATAACTACTTAGCCCTACAAAACCTGACAAATAACATTGACCACTCACAACCGCTGAAAGTTCCAACATTTTAAGTATTCTGACTATTGTCCACGATTTCAGCAGGCCCTAATATTCCACAGCAGCTTTGCCTAGATGAAATAGGTACTGTAGGTATTGTTTTAAAATCACATACATGCACATACATTATTTTTGTATTTGTCCTTTTTAAAAATTTGGTTTTGCTACCCTCCCATAGCAAGCCACAGTACATGAGCCATCGTCTCAACTCTCCAACTAACAGATCGTCTACATTTATACAGACAAACAAGGCTCCATGAACATTATTTGGTCTGAGACTTATCAAACACCGCCGAATCCATGATTTATATAAGTTATTTTCTG
>PNEQ01000526.1:19430-60016 GCA_003012365.1 Medauroidea extradentata | reverse complement strand
CAATATTCCATTGACGGATTGCTACAAAGTGGGATTTTTTGCAAACCAAAATTGTTACTGCACTTCTAGTGTATATGTTTGCAATTTTTGTACCTTTGTTTTGAAAAGAAGAGACAATATTTCGTATAAATAATAACAGTGAGCCGAACTCCAAGGAGACGACTCCAGAGGCTAAAGGCCAATATTACCTTTTAACTAAATGTAGATTATAACATTATGCTTCCACCACTCGGGGCAAGTCCCCACCAATTCAAATAACCAATGCTTATAGTGAGTTAATGAAAGGTTTACTCTTGAGCAAAGAAAACACGCATGTTATATCAATAACTTGCATTTAATGCCCGATTTCACCAGGAAAAACAGTCGCCACTCGGGCCATCACAAAATCTGAACAGTCATTGATATTCAACTCTTCTTTAATTAATACAGGTCTCGTTAACATACCACTCGTTAAAAACTTGTTACAGATCTACCGATTAGTGCGCTTTATCATTTAGTTTCCGCATTCATTCCAACCACTCCACACTCCCAAACAACTGCTTCGTGAACGACGAATCAAAGGGTCACCGATGCAGAAGTTTAAAAATGTTACATTCCTTCATTTTTGACAACAGGGCGAGATGAACCAGGTTAAGCCGACATCCATCAGTAAATGTTCAAAAGCCTTTACCCAGGCCCGAGCTTCTCCCGCTTCTCCTCAATTTACAACATCGGGACGAAAATCACGGCAAGGTGATAAGGCCTCAACCTAAGGTGGACGGGAAGACTCACCAAGGAACTCGACCGATCATTGTGAAAAGCCACTCACTCACAGAGCAACATGTCAGATGTTCCTTAAACCAAGGGCCACGCGGGCCACTCAGGCCACGGCTTACGACACTACCCCATGCCTGTGATGACTCCTTGTCTCCGTTGAACACCTCAGTTCACTAGAAGCACACTCAGGCCTCTCGAGCCCTCGATGTTTACTCATCTGCGTCTGACCAAAGAGTGTCTGCCTTCCACACGCATCGCGAGTCCGCTGCTCACTTCACTTGCACCCCTACTGCCGGCAGACAGAACTAGGCCTCCCCCCCTTCAGGCCCTCCCCTCCATGGCCAGTGGAGAAGTAGGACCAGCGGGAAAGGGGAAGAAATAGCGCCGTCAACCGGGGCAACCCTTCTCGCTAAACAACCTACCAGACCAGGCAAAATAAGGGAGGAAAAAAAGGGAAAGCAGACTCTCAAACAAAACCCCAAAACTCAGAGCCCCAAAGAAAACTAATTGAAACTTAGGAAACAACTGAAAACCCACCCCAAAGCCCTAGGAGTCAGCTCAACAGCATTGTGCGAAAATTACTGTAAACACATGTTAACGAAAACATCTGTATGTACAGATTGTATCTGACATTTTATGAATATCTTCGTTAGTTTCGTATGATAATTAGTCAAAATAAACAATTACATTGAAAAAGCTATCGTACTTGCGTCAAGTGACTAGTAGTGTGACAGGTTATTCCACAGTTGGTTTTTTATTTTCCATTTTATGTTTCTTTATTGAATAATACAAACATTGTTTTTCAGCAAATATAAAAACTGTACTGTTCTCCCTGCAAACACAATATTATGCTCACTGAACAAAATCCCTCAGAAATTCTACTTTAACCGTATTCAACCTTCACAAAAAACATTGCTTACATACCTAACCCAAATCCAAAGATAATAACTTCATCTCAGATACGAACAACAAACGTGAAATGTGGTGAAACGTCAGCAAAGACTATCAAAAATAGTGGGGTGCATTCCTATACTCATTCTGCGTACTATACGAAGGAATAAAAATGGTGCTATGTTGCCATATTTACACGTCAAGTGGCGGCGGAAGCGCTTTCAGCTAGAAAGCTCCCAAAAGTCGTTTATAGGTTGCGAGTAGTTGACAAACTGCCAGGTGAATGACTGTTAATAGCGCTTTCGAAAGCAGTTTATAGATACAGCCCTTAAAGTACAATTTAACAGGTATGACAGGGCTGCCACCAAGTTCATTTCCAAAATCCTGTAATTGGGATTAAAACAATCCTGTAATATTTCCAACTTACGTCTACATACTTTTCCTAAGTATTTTTAGAAGATTTTTGGTGTAGAATTTTTATAGTGAAATTAATATGTGTAATAAATTATTACAGTATCGTAAAAACTTGAGATGTTATACAGGAAACCATCTACGTACTGTTAATGTTTTTTGCAGACTGAACTATTTTCTAACCTCTTTCGGTAAAATAGCAGTGAAACTATCCACCCGATTTCCTATTTGGAAAAATTTGTGGAACGAGTTCAGAGAAACTAAGAACATGTTCAACCGGCTATTATTTTTGAAAAATAAGTATATCTGCATAAGTCCTTTATTATTTATTTTGGCTTAAAATAAAACTTAAATTTCCCCACATTTGCTTGTACATAGCATGATCTTTTCTGCAGAAATGAAGGAAGGTAGGTTTAAAATAAAAAGGAAAAAGATTAGGAAATCTTGTTAGCCCATTCATGTGCGTCACTAATTACTGAGTCAATTGTTGATAAAGACAGATGTAGGCACTATCCATGAATATCTAACATTATCCGTCTGTCCGTTTTAACCTTTAAATATCCGTTAAAACGGATAAAATCCAATAAACGGCAGGCCTGAGGTATGATAAGTAATGTACAATAACAGCAAATGCTGATTAGGACATGTGGAATACTGTCAAATGGTTCAGTGAATACAGGTTCTTGGTATGTAATAAAACTCTGTGTCTGCCATAGGGTAGGAAGAGGTTTGTTGAAGAGGGTATTTTGAACAAGGCAGGTTATGATTTCATTATTTAGGCCTAACCTGGTAGCTGACAAAAGTACAGTATGCTCTACTTTCCATTCCTGGGGTACAATTCTTGAGTTGTGAATTAATTACATTGCAAGATTGCTAGACATCTCGTAATGGAATTCATTTTGTGATTCTCGAGTGAAAATTTGGTAGTGAAATAATTCCATTCTGCATAATCTTACTTCCTCTTTGGTTGGTGAGATATGATTCCACAATGCCTCGGAGCTGACAGCCATGATACTTTTGCAGTGACTCTCGCTATTTTAAACGAACGAGTTAAAGCATTGAAGTACAGCAGCAATTCTGCACACGTATTAAACTTGTGCTAATACTTTGCTGGTTAATTAAAACCTACAAATGTCCAGTAAAACATGATCTTTACCACTACACGTGAATTTAATGCTTAACCTAACTGTATGCCTATTACAATAGTATACATTTTAAAGCGCCTTTTCTCGAGAAAAAAACTGTGAATATGGCTGATATGTGGACGCAACGTAGTTATAAAGGAATCGGAGGAGTTGAAAAATAATGTAGTAGATGCCAACATGCATTTTGGTAACAAAATATTGAGTGACACAAAGTTTGTTAAGCTTTTTAGTCTTAGTAAATGGTGTGCTGCGCATTTAATTGCAAATTTGGAAGAGGTTGTGAAACAGCCTACCTACAAGGTAATCCGCTCTTTCAGTTGATTTAAAGCAACATGCTGTGACGTGCACTGGTACGCAGCCCATCGGTTTGGTTTATGTAGGTAATATGGTTATTTCAATTTATATATATATATATATGTATACACCTAAATACTTTAATTACTAATAATTTGTAACTAATTAATTATTCAAAGTAAATCAAATGTGATGTATATCAAGGATTTATACTGTGAGATCCAACATAGTAATTGGGGATATCAGTCAAACAATTAAAATTAAAATTTTTATAAATAATTTTTAATTTAACTGCTAATGTGTGTTTGGAAGTACTAGTCATTTTAATGGTTAAATTTTATTTGTTTTGTATCGTGTTTGGACTCATTTTTAATATGATTAAATGTTAGGCATTTTTTCTAAATAACTTTTTCTTGTATTTTGCTACGTTAAGATTTTCTTTTCGTATGTGATTCATCTGGCAGGTCAAAGTTTAGACTCGAGGAGGCATGAAGAGGCTTGCAGGCATTTAGCCTGGTCAGCAAGCTTCTTATTTATTGCGTCATGGGTGGTAGTGCCGTGTGGCAAGGTATTACCTGACGGACCTATTTGTCTGTTTGGCTGCAGAGATGGCTGCAGAATGTGTTCTTAATTACATAAAAAGGTGCATATTGTTTGTTTCTATTGTGAAACTTTTATTCCCGTCTGAGTCGGTCCCCGGATTTTCACACGTGGGAATCATGCCGGACGATGCCGCTGGTCGGCGGGTTTTCTCATAGATCTCCGGTACCCCCCCCCCCCTCCCCTTCATTCCAACACTGCTCCAGATTCACCTCATGTCACCCCTCGCCAACGCTAAAGACCTCAATGTTGAACGCTAACCAAAATTTTTAACTCACTCACTCTACTGTAAAACATAAATTATAAACATAAAATGTATAACTTCAATGTTTACTTATTGCTTTTGAGAGCATTCTGGGATCCTGTTGTATTATTCCGCCACGTTGGAGTTCAAGTCAGGGTGTCTGCCCAGAATGATATGTCGACAAATCATGGCAGTGGAGAATGGAGGTCCGAGGCGTGTAGGCGATTGTTGGAGAGGGGCTGTGAAGCCTAGAGGACGTATTTGATAAGAAAGGGCGCACTTAAAAGTCCCGCCTTTTGTTCTCTTTTTATTTTATCTCCATTAATTTTGGCTGGTGTAAAACTGGTCTGGAGCCATAGTAGCTAAAGTAAGTACGATGCAGTGGCTGCAATTAGTGTGATTAGCGTAACCCTCGGAGGGCTACATCTTATTTTCCGTTTAAAATGTAACCACAGCAGAGACCTTCAACCTTTTAGTGAAACGAAATCAGTAAGCAGACACTCTTCAATCAATCTCTGCATTTTGTTATTAATCTTCAACACTATATAAAAAGAGGCTATCCGGGCATAATAATCTGGGCTAGCCGGAACAGGGACAGTTTTAATCCAGCACCATCCAGCCCTTGTCCCCAGGTACAACTTTTGGCCAAACATACTGTAATTCCTAAAAATAAATAAAAAATTAAATAAACTCAATGTTGTGTGTAACACCACTTATATGAAATATTTTTAAATCCTATCATAATCAAGATTTTGTGTTATACTATTTTGTACAGAATCTGTTATTGGATACAAAATAAAATATTCAAAAACAGCAGACAGAGGAGAGTAGAGATAAAAATAGCCTTGCTTTTGTTTGTTTGGGTTCCTCTTAATTGAAGACTGGAAGTTCAAAATTACTGCAATTTCACTACCACATTTCGTGCTTTGAAATTTTTACTCAAGAATACCACTCTGCCATATAGTGAGAATGGTTTTGAAATGTAGGAAGTGAGATTCGGTATCTCGACGAAATCTTAATCTCAACTCGACGCCCGCTGGCAGCACCCGGTGCATCGTCTTTTTTGGCTCGCTGACAATCTTCCTGCTCTAAGGTGTCTCGACGCCTGACGGGAGCAATCCACCCTCCTGTCGCCACGGCTTGCTGACGTCTGCCTCCAAACTGTTCCCGCTGCTTGCTTCGCTCCTGATTCGCCAAAACCCCCAGTCACGTGGCCCTCAAGCTCCAGTTGTTTTAGACCAATCAGGAGTCAGTTTTCAACTGATGGCCTGCCTCTCGTGGACAACAACTCAGCCATAACCGTATTTATTAAATCATTCCTTGATTTCTCTTCGCTATTTACATCCAATTACATAAAATGGTTCCTTTACTTGTTAACATTTATGATTTCTTAATTACTAAATACCTACAATGCAGTAACAACTAACAAAAATTATTGGCTGGACCCCTTCCCTCTTGTTTAGCTAGGGAGGTGGTTCAAGCGGGAGTGGGTGAGGCCCCAGATACTCTCTGCACCTGCTCCTTTCTCTCGTTTTCACAAAGACACAATATGTGCAATTTATTATCTTTCTGTGTAAATCTTGGCACAGAAACGGTACCTTAATGAAAACTATTTCAATGTGATCCTGATATAATGACGAGGAGAACGAGTGGTCGCAAGACATAGTTATTGTAATATATATGGATTTATTTTGGTTGACACTGATGACAATTAAGTATAATAAATTGTGGTGGCGACCTTATGGGCATGTCACAGTTTATGTATACACTTGCACGTATACATGCACACAAACGCACAATTAATTTATCTACATACAGAGATACATGAATTAATGAGTTAAAACTTCAGATGAACACTCAGTTTTCGCTACGGTGTATATCATTTCATATTCCGTTTGAGGCAGAAATAAATTTATGTTAAGTTACTTGAATTAATTATTATTTACTTTGTAGTGACTTCTTTATATACTGTTCTCTGTATGGGCTCATGAATTAACAGCTAATAATCTAGTGCTTTAGTACTTAGGTGCACTGTTGGGTAAAAGACAAAGCAGACTCTTTCAGTTTAACCGTACCTTGTATGTTAAGTGTTCTGAACACGGTGAGAAACTGCAACAGCATAGTAATTGCCTTCATCAATCTTTAGTCCCATGCCTCTTTGGTTTGATACAATGAATTGGTATGTGAGTAACTGTTATACCTAGCCTCACTGAATGACAAGAAGTCAGTGATTAGTTATCTTTTTTTGAATTGGATAAAAGCTTGCTGATGAAAAATTTGATGGTTTTGTTAGCTGCTTATTACTTTGAACAGTAATTTGCATCTGGTGGTCCATAAGAACTATGAGACCAGTCTGCAAGTCGAGGTATAAAACAATAAACTTTAATATACTATGATGATCTACAGGCAAGCATTGTCTCCCTGCGCCACCTGGCCCAAGGAAAGGCGTCATATTCACTGCTCCCGTCCTTTTCTCTCACCACGACTCTCAGATTATATAAGGCATGCACTGTAAGGAAACTTGCAGTTCTCGCCCACCATCACCAGCTTTTAGGCCAGTGTTGTGCAGCCTCTTAGCAGCTGCTGACCTCTTTAGGCCTTCCCACTCCCTACCGCGAAGTTTTTTTTCATAACTCACTGACCTTGAATCTGTTGTGCCGAAAAGTTGTGCAGTTCATCACAGCAGTAAAATGTGTCAATGTGCTTCGTGTCATCTACATAGCTGACTTTTTGTGAACAACTGTCCCTAACAGAGGCACAGTTTATTGCAATAGCAGAGGGCATTGGTACATTCACTTGGCGCACCACAAAGTCAATGGCTTGGCATCAGGGCACACTAGCATTGACCCTTTGGAAGCCACCAAAAGGTTGTTTAAGCGAGATCTCAAACTATCATATTTCACTGACCACAACTTTGGATTCACTTAATGGTCACTGGACGAGACAGTCCCATGTACGCACCCTCGTTAATTTATACACATCTATATGCCTTAAATGAGGGCGGACAGGCAATGTAGTAAACGGGTCACTATGGCCAAAGACAATAGAACCACAGAGCAGAGCCCTAAACACATTTATCCAACTGTGCCCTTCCACAATAACAGCTTGGTCAACTATAGAGGTCACGCTACTATACCAAAAATGGTACTGTAGTCCTCCCCCCCCCCCATGACCTCGTCAAAGTAGCATCATGCACACTGCTCCCAGGGGCATGACTAAGATGCCATAAATCAGCCATTACCTCACAGCAACATGCTTCAACTAATACTTGCTCATACATTCTTTCTCCAGAAACTCTTACTCTTGTGTTAGGCAGTGAAAATAATAACTTACAGTCAAACCTCTTTAATACAAACCTGACGGGACCGAAAATTGTGCAGTTTGTAATAATGAGGTTTGTATTAACAGGTGTTTACAAAAATACAAACAATTCTGTGAAAAATTTTTTCAGGCTGTTTATACCCAATATACAAACATTATTACAACCCCAATGGTTGCCTTTAACAAGTAAACTTGATATTAAATTGTGTAATGAGTAAAGAAATTTTTATGGAGCATCAAAGGAAATATTCAATTTCTCATCTCATTCCAAGGTGAAATAAAAACACTTTGTATTAATGAGAACTTTGTATTAACAGGGTTTGTATTAATGAGGTTCCACTGTACTAGTAATTTGACATTGCTGCAGAAGAGTGTATGTAGTCTGTACTCTGTTTAGTTTTTATCTGTGTGGTTTTCAGTCTCATGAAAGTTTGGAAACGATTGATTTAACATTACGAGCAATATAGATATGTAATTGGCTCAGTATTCAAAATCACTATTTTTCAGTTGAAATGTTATTATGAAGAAGAAAATCAGCATAAGTTGTATATAAATAGAATTTACTTTGTTCTCCATTAATAGCAAAAAAAATTGTCCATACGTATGAATTCAAAACTTTATGCATATTATTTTCTATGAAAGAAACTTATGATATTTTAAAACTTAATGTGTGTTTTTTTCTGTTGAAATAGGCAAATCCTGGCTTCCTTGCTCTGTGTACACCCAGAGAAGTTCAGGAAATGGACATTTCTTTACTACTGGAGTTACCATCATGGTTGGAAGATGAATGCGAGTTTGACATCATGAACCTGAACAGGTACTACACACACAATACACACAAACAGTATGCTAGAGATTCTGGTGTAATTTTATTTCTTTCTGATTCCTTGGAGCAACAAATAATAATAAAGATTTATCAAGTAAATTAAGGTAAATGTGTGCTGTTTGTGGCCAATACCAGCTGATTAGCATGTAATGAAATAGGAGCAGTTAAATGTTGTCAAGCTGTTGTATGGGGAACAGGCATGCTTTTTTTGTACTGCTGTTTTTCAACCGTTCATGTACCAATATCATACCTGCAAAATCATACGGCTAGAAAATTAGTCTTACGGAAGTTACAGCCTAATGAAATTAGCACGATTTAAACGCCCGCCAAAACGCTCTTCTGCCTGCCGATCCCATCGTGACGTCACTACCCGGGCACAAGTCAGCCCATTCCGCATATCCAATAGACTGTGTTTACTTAGCATGCTTTGTGCTAGAAAATTGATACAAATATGGGAAATCACAGAAAATCAATGACTCCAAGAGAGTGTAAATGATGTATTGAGCCTCGGTGCGCGAATACGTCTGAAAATTCGACAGATGAGGTGTTCATTCCTGTGCCAAAGGACACGGACAGGAGGAAGCATTGGTTCAGAGCAATCAGGCGAAATTACAGTGATGTCTCAGAAAAATACTGTGTTTACTTTTGTGAAGACTATTTCAATGTATGTATGAATGTTAAATTTCGATGTATGTAAGAATGTTAAAATACTTGTGTTATTTTTATTATAATGTGTCAAGAGTAATATTACACCTGCATCGTTATCCTGTGTTTTTCTGGTTGTGTTATTGTTAGTTCTCTAGTTTCGTGATTGTTAGTATAAATCACTATATGTTTATCCCGAAGCACCAATTAATAAAATAAACATCTTGTTTTCTATATCTGCATAAGAATTGTTGGCTCTCCTGTAAGCTATTTAGCCTACGGTTCATTTTCGATTTTTTTTACTAAATGCTCTGCATGGAGAAACTAGCCAGTGAGATATGAAATTTTTAAATTTGGATGTGATGTGAGGAAATTATAGCCATTAGAAAATGTTACATTTGAAATGCCTGCGAAAACAGTCACCAGCCAGTATACCAACTGGCACCTGGCGGGTCTGAAGTTATGTACTTGTCGGACATACAGCTTATTGATTTGACGTGAACCACTGTCCACATTCCAACTAGTTTTCGTCCGCGAACAGCCACAATCAACAAAGCCTAAAAAATTTTTTGCTAGGTTCGCGCTCCGGTGGAGTGGTCTGCACCGCATTGTACACCCTCAGGGTACTACCACATACTTGGTGCAGATTAATTGCTGCTGGCGAATACCAGTGCACCGAGACAGAATGTGCCTCGCTAACGTGGCCGCCGATATCGCGACGCCGGATGTCACTAGCACCGAACCGACAGTTGACACCACACTAATACAGATAACTCAACTAGCAAGCTGAACGAATTTGCGCAAGTGTCCGCAGTGAGAGAAATAACTTTTATGGACAGTTTTCACAATGTATTTCACGTAAATAAATACCCAAATAAAATGAATTTTTATAAAAGTGTTTATTGTCACAAAATATTGGTGAACAATAAGGTGGTCATGAATTAACTGTTGTATGGGGGAAAGAATATAAGTGTCAAACAAGACATTATTCCCTTCTGAAACTCATTCATGATAATAAACCATCCACACAATTTCACTCGCTTGGCTGTTGACTACCGAGAGATACACATGTTGGGGGACCCGGGAAAGAAATGTGTTACTTACTAAATGTTACTTTAAACTTAAACACTTAAATAAAATAAACAGCAGGAGAAATATTTCACCTGATGTATTACCGTAGACCTAGGGGAATTTAGCTATCACTCAAAATAAATTAATTCACGAACCTCGCAAGCTTACAATTACAATTTATTAAAATAATAACTTTGGAAACTTACACAACATAAATAATAAAGCGTAAATATCAAAGTGTTTAAATTTAAATTTTGAAAATCCAGTAATTATTCCGGAATAAAACAGATAAACGTGTTCAGGTTTAATACCAGCCAAATAAACTCAATAAGACACTTGTCTCTGAGCTTTCACTGTCTTAACCAATTTTGACACTTTTTATGGTCTTATCGTTTTTAAATTTCAACTAAGGACTTATACGATCTCAGTCAAGTAGCCTCTTTTCGCCTGTGAGTCTTAAGCTGGCAAATTCAACAAAACAAACACTACTCGCCGCAAGTAAAAATGTAGTTAACTTACATCGGAAACTGACCAATGACTTGGCAGTACCACCAGCTTGCTGGTAAGCACTGCATATTCGTGACCTGTAAAAACCATAACTAATTTTTTCACTTAATGCCAGCCTTAAATATTGTGAGTTTAGAATCAGTTAATGTAATACCTGTCAACTACATTTTTTAGCCTATGAAATATCAACGTAATTCAAATCTAGTAAATTTGTAACTGAACTACAATGACGCACACCTACCTAACATATAAAAAAACATTCAGAGTTAAAAGAAAAAACAGCTAAAGACACAAGCTTGGACTAACAAAATAATTTGACTTTATACAATTCCTACAAACTTAACTAGGCCTACATGGTTCTGTTATTCAGGGGCTACCGACGACCATCGGGTGCTTGGCCCATGCCTCCGCAGTCTTCAGACATCTTTGTTAAAAGCCTAAACAATTAAATACAAAAAAAAAAAAAAAGCCAGTGAACCCATGTCGCATCTCTATAAATAGGTCCGAGTTGACCTAACTCTCATGTCGAAATTTCCATTGCTGACACCCACGTTTCAAAATTGCCTAAAGCATGTGGGTGTGACAGGGGAGGGGAAGGGGTGTGTTTAGTGTCATAATGTCAAAACAAGACTGCATTCGAGAAGTCTGGAAGGTGTCACCTGTTCTAGCATGCTATGGCCTCAGTGGGGGAGGAGGAAGAAGAGCTGTGAGGGACCACATACTGCCCGCACCGCAAAGTAGGGCCATGTACGCGCCTAAGGAATGTGCTGCTAGCATTACTAATTCAACTCCACCGTTCTAGAAAACTCTGAGCTGAGTGTTGCCCACTTCTACGAGACAGGCCTCAATCAAAGTCTCTAAAACCTTAAGCTCAAAGCCCTAGCTGACTGGCATATAAGACTAAAGTTTCGAGCATTAGTTTACACACCAATATAATTCAAACCGTTACAATATGTTAGCTTTTTATATGTCGGTTAATATATTTTTGTCATAACTGTAAAAATTGTGTGACCTGAGGAAAATTTCCATTTATAGTTTCTTTGTCGAGTAAGTGGTGGGTTTTAGGATAGTACAACTACTAAGCATCCCATCCGCCATCTTACCACCCACCTAATGGGATTTTATTCTGCCCAGACACCCTGACTTCACTTACGTAAGAAGCACAGATCGCTCTGCTCTTCAGTCAACTGGCAGCATGGCCTCACCTCGAGCTATCCAGTCACTCAGCACACTGCCTAGCCGATCACACACGCAGTCCTTATCCTCGGAGCTGTTTCTTGCAAAGGGAACTTTCTGCCCTCCTGTCTTGCAAATTCAATGCCTTACATTCGCCCCTGCTCCCCTGGCTGACTTCTTGTGAAGTGAGTCCCAGTCTCCTTACCCTTGGGTTTATCTTTCAATGGGAAATCTCCATTCACGTGCCCGTCTGAAGCTTTTTGCAAATGAAGCGACTGATTACCACCCATCCCAAC
Organism: Medauroidea extradentata; assembly: GCA_003012365.1. Classification (NCBI taxonomy): domain Eukaryota; kingdom Metazoa; phylum Arthropoda; class Insecta; order Phasmatodea; family Phasmatidae; genus Medauroidea; species Medauroidea extradentata. Next base: position 47,833 of record PNEQ01000526.1, on the reverse strand, counting down.
ACTGAGACACTAGGGGCGAAGTTGGGTGACTTAAAGGGAAGTCCATACAGCCCTAATTCATCTGTGCTGTTTCACGCATAAAGTAAACGAAAACGCATCCTACTCAAGATCTCTCTGGCCGCCGCGAGACACGCTTCCTACCGGAAATTGTATCATAAGTTTTGATTGCACAATCATCTATGCTAGCACGAGGATCCCAGTTAATCACATGTGTAAAGGCGATGTTCAGTGTATTTTCTACATTCTGATTAATGTACAATAATTCGAGGAGTGTAATCAGTGTAATTGGAATTCATGTACCAGTTGTGTTTTGTTTTCAAAAAAGGAAGAATAAAAGGTAAACTAAGGAAGTATATTCTTTTCCATTGTTTGAGGAAGACAACATCCTGATACAGTAAATTCTCCCATAACGAATATTCTATACACCGAAATTATCTGTTCATCGAAATAATTTTTCAGTCCCACCAAACACATGTATAAAATAAGGTTAAAATGTTTCCCCATAACGAATTGAAAATAAGCGTCTTATCGATAATAACCTCAGTATATTGAAATACGTAAATGAAAAACGTGTTTATTTTCGTTGCATATCTGTGATACTAGTCTGTAATACTTGCAAGAAATATAAAAAACAAATGCAGAACACACTATGTATGTATATATCCATGGAAAATGTATAGATAGTAGTGTACACGGCTATAGGGCTCTACACAATTACACGACGCGACGTGACGTGGCGATGCAATGGAGCGAAAGCCAACTACATTGTAAAACATCGCTGACAGTGTTATCTATGATGACGCGTGGTGATGCGAGGCGATACAGCTTGACGCAACTATGTCACTTCCACTTCTAAATTACGTTAGTGCTGGTCCCCGATTTTAAACATTTTACCTTTTAGGCCTAAGAGCAATAATATTCGCCCGCACCTTTTGTGATCGCCGTATTGCCATTTATTTTTACATAAGGATAGTACGTTAGCATGTAAGGTTATGTAGACAAAGCTTTATTCGTAAAACAGTATTTACTTACGTCCAAGTGATTATACAATGTGTATTTTTCATGTATAACTGTCTTTGCAATATTTGTTCACCTGTACCAGTGTTTGTTTAAAAATACGACCGAGCGCCTACCAGTAGTGCCAATCCCGTGTATAGACTTTGTAAAGTGCACTAAAACGGCGATCATGGGAAATACGCAGGTAAATATAAATTGTACTTGTTTGTTATTACTTAAAATGTGTTTTATGATTGTTTAAATGTTCTTGTATGTTAATTATGGTGTTAAACAGCAATACTGGCATTTATAATTCATCGGGAAATTTATTTGTGTAACAGAGTAACTTTGTCCCACGAGAGAGTATTTCTTTTGTGCGAGTGTGGCAGCCTGTAGATGCAAACAGCCTCGAGCGGCCCGGCAGCCATTTTGATAACGGTACTTTCAGCCACCCTCTGGTATATAAGGCGGGCGCTGCGCCCAGCTAGTCAGTCGTCAGGGGCTCGGCCTTCGGGCCGGGTCAGCCTGGTACTTCCCGATCCCTACCTTATAGTGGGATGCTGCCGGTAAGGAAGCCGAAGCCTGCTATCCCCGTCCTTACCTGCCTAACTACCTATCTACCTACAGTGGGTTGCTGCCTGGTAAGGAAGCCGAAGCCTGCTATCCCTGACCTTACCTGCCTAACTACCTATCTACCTACGTTGGTTTTCTGCCTGGTAAGGAAGCCAAAGCCTGCTCTCTCAACCATTTACCTAATAGAGCCTAAGCTCGATCCTACCTTCACCTCAAACTCTCATTCTAGCCAGGACGACTCGGCAAGTAAGCCTAACCTGCGCAATCATGTTTGAGTTTATACCTAACCTTTTTAGCATGGTAGCCTAACCTATGTGCTCTTCAAGTCACTATGCCTCCATGCACATTGCCAGTTATAAGTGTTATCATGCACTTCCCAGTCTTGTAAATTCTATTAATATTTACGGAATGTAGTAAACTTTCCCCAGGATCAGAAAGATCGCTGTATGGTTACAAGTAATCCAGTATTTGGTATTAGTCAAGTATCGTCATGGCCGCAGCACCCTAATGTAAAGAGGCTATTGAATATTGTAACCTCTCGGGATCAAAGAAATGATCGATAGCCCCCACATTCTTGGCCACAGTTAGGCCTTAGTTTTTGCCCAGTATCTGAACGGCCCGGAGTGCCATGTAAAATTGCATTCATCAGAGTATGCCCTGTGGTAAATTGTGTTGTTATTGTCAATGTGTCATATCTTTAATTCGTACCCTTGTTGTCTATCTCATATTGAAACTCCAGTGTAGTAATGTATGTCATCAAATTGTGATTGACTCAAACCCTGATTGTAGATTATGTACCAAAGAAAGTGTTGTATTCTTCATTCTGTGACAAGTCCTGTAACTTGTGTTCATGAATATAAACGTCCAATGAAACTGAATTACTTTGCCTTTCTCCTTTCATGAGATGACCGTGTGTACCAACCTCCTAATGTCCAATAAGGCGAGTGATATCTGCCTAACGCCCTATTTATATAAAGATAACGTCCTGCGCTAGCAAGTTATTGAGTTTTTCCTTGTTGGTTCATCCAGTAGTCACTCGCTGGATCGAGGATAGCTCTGTTACAAATCACTCTAGAAGGACCGCACCAATCTCTCATGCTCTCTGCCTCAAAGACCCTCTTGAGATACACACATGCAACCCAGCACTCCTAGCGCAGTGCTGGGACAAAACAAGCCCACGTGCGACAAGCTGGCGAAAGAAAAGTTGAGACGGCCTGCCATCTGTGTTGAAAACATGTAAACCAAATACGGCATTTATGAAAAATTCACTCGCAGGAGTAGGGTAGGTTATTTCAGTCACATAACCAGGTATTGTCGATTAGATTTGATGAACGCCTGTTATGATTTTCAACGTTTGAAGAATGCTGGAATAAAAATAGCCTTTATATTTTCTACATGATAAATATTTGGCCAAATGCTACATCCACAGAGCATTCATTAGACAATACTTTATTTATATTTAAATATAATATTAGTTTGATAGTTGACCAAGAGGTCATAGTTGAATTTTCGAAGACAGGCTGTTTTCACTCGGGTTGAATTTCTGACACAAACTTGAAACGCTACTCTCGGGAATTTTCATAAGCACCTTTGTATTATGTGAGCAAAATATGTGGCGGATGTCAGGTTATGTTACTGTGAAACAGGTAGAAACATATAATATGTGTAGCCAGACCAATATTCCATCCTTCGTTCCTTTTCTCTCGTTTGTATTTCTTTTCTTTTGTTTACAACCATCACAATAGATATTTTTCTTATTTTTCGCGATTTAGCTTCTGATTGGCTGTTGTCTTTGGCGTCATCAGCGATATCGCCCGGGCGGCAAATCAGCCTCGTCGCTTGGTGAGATGTTGCGCATCGTGAGCAATGTAACTGTGGTTGGCTCATTTCGTGTGATGCCATGTCATATCACACCGCTTCACGCCCCGTCGTGTAATTGTGTAGAGGGCTATTGGCGTTTGCTTTTCTATCGTTAGCGACACACCTTTGTTTAGTGGTTGGTGCACGTGTCCAACAAAAATAAGTTTTTTCTTCCCATCAAGTCGTGTCATTGTTATTGATCATTTGCAACGGGAAAAAGTGCCGCCTTTGAATGCTGTATATATTTTACAGCTGTGATGCACACTAATAAATTTCTTAATGATTTTTTCCCCTAATCCAGACCCTTTCCTGTGTATTGAAATGGTAGTGCCTCGGAAGTTGTTGCATGTATAGAGCCACAAAAAATTGTTTTGTATAATTTGCAGAGAAGTATAATAAACTCTTCCTCTTCTTAAAATAAATTTGCTAAGGTAAGTATGTGTTTATGGTTATGTTTAAATGTAATTTTTGTGAATGACCACAGGCTTGAATTTTATGGTTTTGATTCCATCAGAACCACTTAACCCCAAAATTGTTAGGTAATCTCACAGTTTTTCACTGAATTTTCCACTATTTATGCTTACTGTAAATTTGTGCTCAGCTGGTTTTTTTAAGTTTATTGTTAGTCTTGACAGTAAATAAGTTTAGTTAGATAAGTTGTTACAGTAAAGTTTTGTTATATTTTACTGCAGTTATGGCTGACTTTTAAGTGCGAATTGAAATATTATTAATATGTTATTGCAATTGTTGACTGTAGATTTAGCTTTTTAGTTTCCATAAAATTGTATTTTTTATTCATTGCAGTGGTTCTAAACATTTTAGTAATGAGGCATAATAATTGTAACATTTTTTAATATGGTACTGTACCTACTTAACATCAATTTTTTGTACCTAACCTCCCTATAAGGAAACCTCTCTGTAGCAAAATTCAAATTTTTAGGTCCCTCCTGTTTTGTTGTAGGGAAATATACTGTACTTGACCTTAGTATTTAGGACTTGTTACCATCAAAGGAGCAAAAGGCAAGGTCCGCTTAAAAACATTATAAAAAAAGTAACCCAGTTAAGTACGCTACAGGGACTATACCTCTGCCTCTGAGACTACCTCACTAACAGAACTTTGCGTATAGTATTTTTATTGCACCACCCACCACGCTACTTGAATCACCTAACTACCACTCAACAGATCAGCTCAGCAAAGTCCATTCAATCTCTAAAAGGTAACCCTGAATCCATTAGTGGAATCCTAAGGCGCACGTATCGCTTGGTCCCGCTGCTAATATTCCCGTAAATCACCTTGAAGACTGTGCCTCTGCATTCCCAGTGTTAATGAGGCCAGGCAAGAGTCCAAACCTCTGTCCACAAGGAAGTATGCTTTGCTCCAGCAATTGTTTTAACACTGGTGAGTGCACTGTGGACCTTTCCCTATATATGTAAGAAATTTCTTCTTCTTGACATGAGCTTACGTGACCAACTTGTGGCTCCCCCCAGCATCATCACTCACTGGGACACTGGTCTTCTTAACTGCAGATCCCCCTCTCCTTCCCAGGGACTGGCAACCCATTAGAGCCTTTGATTCAGCCGGCAACCTCTGACGTTCCCGGGGTCAGAATACTCCAGAAACACTAAGGGGTGGCGACATCTCATTGAATGAAATGTGGTAGTGCTTTTTAATTTTTATTTTAACATTTTAACCAAATGTGTTAATTTTTTCTTCCACCTTATTAGAGAATTTTGTTATGGTATCTAATTTTTGTTTTGCAGTAATAATAAATATTTTAAAACTACATAAAACAATTTTTGTTTCAGTTTTACAAAGCTTCAAGAAGAATTTTATTTTTGAGTTTCGTACAAAAAGTCATACGCAGTGTTCTCCCCAGGCCCATCTTGGCGGGCGTCCCACCTGGCTAGTTTTCCCTACCACCCGGCTAAGAAACAGACATTCCAATCAACAGCATCAAGCTTATTCTTTGATCCACCCAGCTCATCTCATGAACCACCTACATCTAAATTTTTTCTGGGGAGAACACTTTCACATAACTATTATATTCATCTCACTTTGTGTGGTGATACCTTGCTCTCAGAACCAAGTCATCTTTACTTACACTTCAAACATTAGAATTTGAGTTTCAGATGTTTTAATATTGGCTTATACATATTTTATTTTATCTCCCATGAGGCAAAAGCCGTCAGAAGCAAGGAAAATTTATGAGACTTTCTGTGTGTTTAGAAGAGTTATGGTCTTAAAATATACCATACTGTATTGTTTTTTAATGGAGGTGTTTGTACTTTCCAATTGATGACAGCTAGAATTGGGTTGTTAGCAAAACTTGTTATGTACTGTATTGTGATTCTTGTATTTTATTCAACATTTGCAGGGAGCCAGAATCATACCCGGCATCTGGTTTCCTGGTGATTCAGACACCTTCAGACAAGCCCATGCTTGCTGCCCAACCATCATCTCCAAACATTCAGAACTACAGCACCCCATCTAGCCCACAACCCAGCACTGGACTCAGCGGACAGACTGGCCGTGGAGCTTCTGTGGTGAGTACTTTTATCCATTGGTGAGGAATTTGGTTAATGGTCTGTCTACGTTTTGTTGCAACACATACTGTCACATATTTGGGCAGCACACAGATTACCCTGCTTCTGAGCTAACTTTTATGTAGTGAACAGTTGTTCTATTGCTGTACTCAGATAAAATGGTGTTTTTGTCGCACTGAAGCATGTAAAACATTATTTAAAATTACAGGTAATAAGCTACACTAGACCTCCAATTTTACAAATACTCACTCTTCCATTCATCACATTCATAAAATTAATAGGGACTTATTTGTCCGACTACCCCTTCATCTATCTTTAATTTCTGCACAGTACCTCTAGTCGGGCCCTGATTTTTGTAGCATTTTGTGGGAAAATAAGAAATGTAATAATCAGAATATAAATTTATATCAACATCCAGATGTCTTCCGGTCAGAAGCATACGTGCGCAAACTCAACTTTAACTTAATTTTGTAACTGATTTAACTGATGACCTTATCTTCTAATTTCACGTGACAAGAGTACTGGAAGTTTTTGCATTCTTTCCAACCAAAGTCGAGAGATTCGGAACCTCAGAAGAACAGCTAACAATTTTTTTTTGTTATGTTATTACTGTGAGTCTTCAAACCCTCAATTTCACTATGTTGTTTGTGAAGTTCTACTTCTAAAAACTGTATTTTAACCAAAATATTTTTTTCAAATGATTCAAGCTTTTCAACAGTTTTCTTAACCCTAGCTTCACACTGAGCTATTAACCCTACACTTAACTTATTAATTCTGTTTTCCAGTGCTAAAATTTTCTCAAAGTTTTTTAAATTGTGTCGTTAGTGACTTTCAAACTAATCTCTCGACCTTGCTCCTGAATGGCAAACAGAATGCAATCCAAATCTATCTGTTTAGACTGCTGTTGGGAACATCAAGTGTAACTAAATTTATTTCCCCATTTGTAACATGGTTCTCCCCAGTTACCTGTAAAGAGTGTTCAAGTTCACTACCATATGTAAGACCTAATTGATAGAGCCCACGATTTTTGGTGAAAAGAATTCTGCAACATTTTGTTTCAATGCATTATGTGCATATATGCAGCTCTGCTTTGTGGTCAGTGATTGGCTGTTTTAAATTATCAGCGTCTCGGGGTTTTACCCGCAAATTACAGATGTATGGTGTTGCAGTAACCTTGTTCCTGTTAGCACAAGTCAAATGAGCCACGTCTGTGCAATTATACTTTCTGCCAATAATCAAGAAGTAGAACTGTAGATGTGCACGTAAGGCATTGAAACAAACTGTTGCAGAATTATTTTCACCAAAAATCGTGGGCTCTACTAATTGATCCAAATCAATGTTAAGAACATTTTCACTATATTGTCTTTGTTATCTTGAAGGGACCTCATTAGTACATAGTATCATTATCAGACATGATTGTACACATGAACTGTAGATTATAACACAAAAAAAAAATTAAATTACAAAATAAATTTACAACTCCATTTAACTACTTCTGAAATCATACAATCTAGGTATCATAATATTTACGAATCATAAAATTTAAACGAGTTTACTTGGTATCTGATGAGATAAGATGTCTTTTACCCCGATGCTGACTTGGCGTCGGTAGATACCTTTGATTCACAATATGGGCTGGAAGAAGTGATGTTAGATGCATGGCTGGAACATTACCTCATCACCCAAGTTGACTGCTGAAGATTTGTTGAAGATTGATTGAAGATGTTTCCATTTTGTCAGCCCACCCGTCTTCTGGATTCATTCACTCCACTCCACCATCACAAAAAACTTAAGTTTCGTACAGGTTATGTCAAAATTCGTGGCCGGCAGCGGCGTCGTATATAACAGTGAAGTTATACCTGGCTAGCTTCATTCGTAGAAACACTAGATTCATGAAAAAGACACCATAAAATTAGAACAATAGAGAAAATTAAGTTGAATTTTGTAGGTTTACTTTTACCAGAAACATAGTGACAGCGTTCAATACTTCTCACAGTACTAACTCAGATACAGATTTAGACTTTTGCAGCTTTCCATATTTAAATTACGTTTTAGCAAACTTGTTGCATCCATTTGAATTGAAAAAAAAAAAATCAGTCTGGGAAAAGAAAGAGGGTTTCCTAAGCCCAGGTACCCATATTGCAACACTTTGTGCAGACTGAAAATAAATTTATAGAAGCATACGAGTCTGAAAAATTTAGAAACTGTTATTAGTCGTGCATACTTGTTGCACATGTTAAGTTTTTAATTACTGTCATTACCACCCCATTGTCGGACAAATCCCTCTTTATCCACAAACATTTTCACTCTTCCAATGATCATTAGGTTGTCCCCCCTTGAAAGACTAGTGTGCTGCCAGTGTGGCTCCTTCCCACAATCAAAACCAATCAGAATCCTTCAACATGCTTTCTTACAATATTTGGTGAGCAACATGCTGCTAGCAAGTCCCGTGTTATTAAATGCAAATCAGAACCCTGAGTCAAAACAAGATTTGAACCTCTCATAATGCTACGAGCTACATATTAAATACAGTATGAAATTTTGAAAGATACCGTAACATGACCCTCTTTCAGTTACAAATAGCAATTGAAGCGGCATCTATAAACATTTCACCCGCACTGCATGCACTACAACTTTGGTACAGTTTTGCCCATTTTAAGTTTCAGCCCCTGGTTGTGTCTTTTGGTGGCTGTCCAGACTTCCCTGATGCGTTTTGTCATCTCGGTCACCCGGAGTTGGAATTCCCTCTGTAGCCTCCTTGCCAGGCTTTCGACTTCATCCCAAACTACTAGTCTGGCAATGAAGCTAAACTTATTACCTCACACCCACTGGGTAGGTGATATTGTTTCCCCGCCTCATAGATGTCAGAAAGGCGAGTGACTGTAGGAGTCTTGTCAACCTTGGTAGGCTGTGTGGCCTATAATTAACCGCTATATACAGTCTCTCTGCCTACCACAATCAAAGCTAGGCTAGATCAAGCTACCAGTGTCCATCTAGCTAGGCAAGATCATGTAACCAGTGTCCACCTGAAACATTGGCTTGGCAAGGTAAAGTACTGTAAACAACCATGTATCACGTGCTCATTGTGCTCATTTTAGTCCTGAAATTAGTGCTACCCGAAAGTGGGGTGAACCTCTTAAAATGGGTGCACGGCTCAGGGTTGCAGTTGGGATGGGGTACTTGACAACAGTACGTTTGGCAGCTGGTCTGGAGTGAGTCACTAAACCTCTCGTGCAAGTGCACACAGTTGGACATGCACATTTGCGAAAAGGAGAAAAAAATTATTGTTAACCTGTCAAGGTTCGGTTGTGTATATGTATTATCTTCCTATTTATTAACACTCTACAACTTTCTACTATAAATAATTAATAAATAAGTTCAGGTGTTTGTGTGGAGAAATAAGAAGTCGGTAAGTTCCGTTTTACCCGAGTAGCACGTTGTTACTGCCCTCTCTTGGCACAACCGTTATTATATAGGGTTTGTCTGTATTGTTATTACCAATTATCTGCCTGCTAGTCTCAACAGTACATATATTTGAATTTCGTCGAAGGCTGCGAAGGCGTCGTCATCTGTCTGCCACCCTAACTTACGACGCTTTGCAATACTTCTAACACACGTATGCATCCTGACGCTTAAACTGGAGATAACCGACGGTATCACCTCATCCTGCCATCCTTCACTGCTATAGTAGGGGTGTGTGTGTCGTTCACAGGTACGCATGATACGTAGATGTTTTCAATGTTTATTTGGCTGAAGCCTGGTGACGTCTTCAAATGCCCACTCATAGTATTGACTGCATCACCAGTCCTTGAGATCAATCTCCCCTTTGCTTAAAATTCCTACACTCTCCTAACGATGTTTATTCCTGGTAAACAGAACTATCAATTAACTGGTAGGTGCAATTAAGCCTGCCTAAATACTTGGAAGAAAATGTGTCTCTACGTTCCAAGCTACCCATGCAATACACAACAATAGTTGCCCCCACTGCTTGATATACCTGTCCTGATGCCTGCGTGACCCAGGGCAGCTCCTATCCTGTTCCTATCTCACTCAACAATAGATTACCGGGAACAAACTCCAATCTACTTTGTTTGTGACTGTGCCAGAATTCTTTTCATACCGACGGTCTGTTCTTACCAAAAGGCTATGTAAAAAGTTAGCAGGTGCGGCACCATGGCTGCTTTTCTGCTTGTGTGTTTGTAGTTAGGGGAGACAAGCATGCACAGTAGGTTGTTGACTGGTTGTCTGATCATGTGTCTGCTCTGCCCTCCACTTGACCAATGCACGTGCATCAATGATGAGTAGAGACTTGTTATCTGGAAGTGCAGGTATATAGGTCTGAGGTTATGCTTGCAGTGAACAGCAACGCATGGTTCACAGCATGCTGGGTGCTCTACCCTACATGTGTCGTGCATCACCATTAACACGTTTGAAGTACACAGTGCAGCATGCAGTCATCCCAGTTACAAGTACTGGGGGTGGAGATTGTTGCCCACACACTCCCTTATTGCACTTTGTATGGGTTGCTAAAAGTGAATATTGATACAGGCAGAAATCAACTTCTGATGCCTTCCTAGAGAGGCTGGATTTGTGTATGTATGAGGCATGTAATTGATGGAGTGCTAAGGGTGCTACTAACTGGTGTGTGGTGCTTTACAATTGTTTGTTTTTCATGGGACTTTTTAAGATGTGACCGTATAATTTTATTTGTTGGAAGTATGGTTGAAAATACAATGCATGTTTCTAGTTGTCTCGTTCAAATCCAGTTGATGTTTTCCCAGATGTGGCAGTCAGTTTTTTTAGTCATTTTGAAGGGCCCAATTATTTTTCTATTAAGTGTGCTGAATTTTTAAATTTAAGCTATGTGAAGTACATGTGCATTTCTCCCCCACCCCCCTCCCTTTTTTTTCTCTAAAAAATAATGCTATTTAAGTAGTTTTATCAGAAAATTGAAATTACTCAACTCGCTGCAACACATTTCAAGTGCAGTTACAAAGGCCCTTTGTGCCTAACCTCAGTTGCAAAGGCCCTTTTTGCCTAACCTCAACACATCAAAATTTGTTTCGATCATGGCGAAATAGTGCTTGTAGGTAATATCTGAACTATTTGAAAATATATATATATATATATATATTAAATTGGGATGAAATTAATGCAGAAATACATGTAGATAATGGTGCACGTAAGAGTTGTTATAAGTCATACTTTTTATAATGAGGTTTCACTGTCTGTGTGTGTGCATGCACGCACATTCATGTATATGCCCGTGCATGTACACTTGGTACAACGTATGTAATTTTTTTCCTTGATGCAGGCTGTTCTGTTTACCTTCATTAATTCACCATACAGTAATTTATAAATCGATTTTAGTGGGAATTTTTTTCATGAATTTTTGTTTCTTGCATGTTATTTTAGTCATCTGTTAACACCTGTAATGTGGCTTTTTTTAGAAGTGTATTAGCACTTATATCACAAATGGTTTGTACAGTGCAGGGAATTATTTGTAAGAAGTGTTAGGTATAAGGCTGTGTGTTAGTTGTTTTCACATGGAATAATTCTTAATTAAGAATATTGCATGTGCTTTTAAATGTTAAACACTTGCGATGATTTTCATACTGCAACTTTTTTTATGCAAAGAGGGTTGCACATGTATTTACATACAATGTTTCATAAATTGTACTAGTTAATGTCATGACATATCAAAATAGCCACATTATATTTGTGGCTTCTAATACATTGTTATTTAGTAAATGGTAGTTATTGTGGAGCACATACTTACAGAACACATGTTGAGATGGCTGTTTCTTTCTTTGTCTTGCTTACACTATCACCAGATGAAAGGTCTCAACTTTCCCGGGTCTCATGACCCAAACTTCTGTCAGTTTGTCATTGATCGTAGCCGGCACTTGCTGAAACCGGTGAGCCTTCTTTCTTCACTTATATTTCTGTCCTGGACAATGCAGTGTTTCTCAACATTAGCTTAAAAAGTGTACAATTGCTGTTCGTTAAACTTCAAGTAGAAAAAAAAATTTTACATTTTTTACCAATTTTCAATGTGTTTTCTGTCTACAATTTTAACTTCTTGTAATCAATCAGTGGAATAGAAATACAGCAATAAGTTTTTTCAGTTTATTTTAAGATGTGTGTTTAGCTTAGAACATATTAGTTATGCAAATTTTAGTACCCTATCAGAAAGTTACATATATGTACCCATAATTAAATCATAGTTCAAGAAATGTTGAATCGTTAACTTTTGGAATACTGACATTTTACAAACATATGACTGTGCATTATTAATTACAGTTATAGAATTTTTGCATATACATGTTGAAGAAACTGTGTTGAGAAACATTGGCAGCAATTTTGGGAATGGCCTGTTTGTACATCATCTCATTAGATAATTGCCTGTTAATGTTAGCTTTGTGGGTGATGAATGGTAATAGGCTAATAGTATACATTTCTATAAACTTCTAAGGTTCACTCTTGCTGTTGCTACAAATGTCTGTATAGTTTTCACATTCTTTAGCTATCTTTTAATTTGAGTTCAATGTGGGTAGATATTCATTTAGTAGCTATTGCCAAATTTTTCAGGAATTTTCTGGTTATCTAGACATGTATTTTTTTTTATGCAGTACATTTGGATTTTATTGCATGCATTGAAAAGCAGCTATGCTAATTTTATGGTGCAAAATATAGTTTCTGAAATATTTTCTATACTAAGTAGTTCATAAAAATACAAACAATATGCTATAGATACCATCTTACATAATTTTTTTTTTATTAAAGTAAGATGTAGACACATCAATTAAAGAAATGTTAAAAAATGTTGTATCAGTTTTTGTAGATTATTGTTTAGGTGGTAATATTTAAAGATTTTTTCACAAATTCAGGCAGTTTGGCTACAACATCAGACTCACTAATTATGCTGCATAAGTTTTTTTTTAAACTTTTTCTAAATATTTTATATCACCTGGTTCTACCCCAAGCTCAAAAACAATTACTGTACATGATGCATTACCATGAATTACCAAGTGGAAACTTCAATTTAGTGCTCTCCATTTATTTCCTTTTATAATAAATACTGTATTATAATTTAATTATATCTATAATTAGGCAAAAATTTAATATTTCAAATGTTTTTGCATGGTTGTTATGAAATAGTGACTGCTCACAGATTTTAGTGTAGCTATTTAAATAAAATGTATTACGAATAATTTTTGTGTTAATTTGAACTTTTTTGATTTTTATATTATCTTAACTGTACGTGTTTTCTTAATTATTGTAGGTAATAGGATAAATTAAGTGGGTAGTTGGACAGATTTATAGATAAATCTAATTTTATGACTTAGTAAATGTGTTGAGGAATGACTCTTTCAGCACACAACTGCTTGATAAATGTCACTGTAATGTAATAGGTTACTGAAACCTATGATACGAAATTATCTGTGAAGATACAATGATACTGCTGCCAATATTGAATATGAAACCTAATGTTATGTACAGATTTTTTAAAATCCAAAACTGAATTATTGTATGTTAGCACAGTAATTTAATTGCAGAATAAATGTAAATGTAAGAATTTATGAGCTATAATTTTATTTTGTTGTTCATTTCTTGTGCCATAACATGTACAATTTTGAAGTTGGTGGCAAATGTAATTATTATAGATGGCATACATGGCTGTTTACTGCATAGACAAAGTCTCTGTTTAGAAACTATGTACAAAGTTACAAATCAAATTATCTATCTGTGCACAAATTTGGACCCTAATAACATAACTTCGCTTGGTGAAAAAAACTTCCTATGTGTAGTTTTACATTAAAAAAGAGTTTTTGTTGATGGCAAACAAACATAGTCAACTTCTATGGTCTGAAAATAGCTGCTATGTGCTGAGTGGAACCTAAACATTAAAAAATATATATTTTACCATCTCCTATGTGAAGTCATGTATTTTAATTTTTTGAAAAATCTTCCATGTGCAGCAGTGAACACATGGAAGGTATTTTCAGACAAGTGTCAATACGCTTTATGTCGAAAAATGATTTCTGACTAGCCTACATATATAAATACTGTCCTAGCCTGCATGCAATTTACACTTTCTTTAGTAACAAAGTATGTATTGCCGTTGTACATTTTCTGCTGCACAGATTCATAGAATTACTATTTAAATAATATACTAATTCTGTTCTTATAGCATGGTGTCTAGTGAGTCGTGTATTTTTTGTAAATGTGTGAATTCAGAACCAGACTAACTCTTTAATATTCCCCTATTTTAAAAAGTTGCTGGTTCATTCAAAATGTGCCAGTGCCAATCTTTTCCAAAATTCATTAGAAACATCCCAAATGAACATGTCACGAGATATTAACTGTTAGTGCATTGACTGTGGATGGATGACCAAGATCTTCACATCGGTTAGTTTGACATCCTAGCCTCTTCAGCAGTATCTCTTTGGGCATGGCTTGTATATCAAGGTGGATTCTCACGTGAAGCCTTTCTTTGTTGTGCTGTACTTGTCTTCTATATGTCCTGTATGTTTCGCACACAAATATATATTATATGTAGATGGTTTAGTAGAAGTTTAGCTGCTGAAATAACATGATGTGAGGTCTCTCTATGGTTATCTTAAAGTCTAAACGACATTGATAGGGACAATGACGAAGAGGATACTTTTTTAGCAGCACTGATATGACAAGGAAAATTTAGAGGGTGAGGATATAGTACAATATACAATGGAATATTAACATTGAGGGAATCCTGCTATTTGATGTTGGACCTAGGAAGTGCAAGTTTTGAGTAATGATCACAGAATTTTATTAACTTCTCAATATAAATAATCATTATTTCTCAGAAAGTAATGGTTCTTTATTAAATTATGGGCATTTTTTTACGCCAATTGATATAGAATATAGGAGTGAGAGATTTTTTGGTCAGTGCTTAATATCAAGGTCTTTGTCACTGGTGAGGGGTGACATGAGGTGAATATGGAGCAGCGCTGAAATGAAAGGGCAGGGGAAACATGGGTCCCTGAGAAAACCTGCCGACCAATGACATTGTCTGGCACGATACCCACATGCTGAAATCCGCGGACCGAACCTGCCGGGAATCAAACTCGGATCGCCTTTTTGAGAGGCGAATGGTCTGACCATTCGGCCACCATGGCCCCTAGAATATAAAAAAGAGAAATTGTTCATCAAAAATTGCTCTTTCTCCACAAATAGTAAAGCTAGGTTAAAACTTGGCTGTTTTTGTCACATGGCTTGCCATCTTGTGTCATATGCGTCTAAGATTTCCTCACCTTCCGTACATCAGTACTCTCAACCAGAAGTATATGGCCTCCAATTCAGTTGCCAAATCTCAACTTGCCAGTTGCTGGTCAGCAAATAAAGGAATGGTCTTTAGTTGTCTCTTCTGCAGTCAGTAAAACAAGTAACGTGGCCAAGTAGTACTCACACAGGGGAAAATGCAGCTGTGTTTGAATACTTAACACAGTTTTCAATGTAACTTCACTAGTGAATGTTCACGTAATTTAAATACAGTATATCCCAGTCAACAACATGAATTACTATCCGAAAACCACAAGAAACAATAGTTATGTGCATGTATTATAATATTTAGCTCTTCTTTCTAATATAGGCTCACGTAATCACAATTTATGTGACCCTTTCTTGTGACAAATATTCCCTGAGTATCACTGCAGTATGTGCACAGCTCAAAGTGTAGTGTTTCGCTAGTTAAAATCATTTGATCAGTGAGTTTGCTCACATAACATTACTTACGTAGCATAGATCAGCATATCTTAGCATAACACAGCATAGTTTAACTTCATTTGTGAATCCACTTTAAGTGTTTTCCCAGCTCCACCAGTAGGATTTTCCTCTGCCATAGGAAGTTTATGTTTTGTATCCCACATCTGTTTTTTCCGATTGCTTGTTTCTTGTTGACATTTTTGTTGCTATAAATGAGTTTTTCTACAGACTGTCTTAGAACAACTTGTTTGACATTGATGCTGGGATAAAGATTTCTGTCTGATCAAAGTGCCTTTTGTTTATAAATGAGACTCTCCTTACTTTCTGGTTTAGATTGGCATTATCAGCTATCCTGTGGATTGTCTGGGAGTTTCCTCTGTGCATACATGTTTCTGGGCTCCCTACCTGCTCCTCCTGTAGTTTTATGTGGTGGGAGGCAAGGACATGTGTGCGACTACTATGAAGGACAAAACATAATTCATCTAAAACTATTTTGGGAAGACTTTTTTATGCACTAGTGTTTTTCCACTAAGCAAAGGCAGAGAAACAAACCAGGTGGTAATTTTATTCTGTTGGAGTAAATCCAGTTGTATACCTACTGAAGCTACTCAAGTAAATGCCATATTTGTAGCCTTTCTGTATTGTTATGCTCTCTTTTGGTTTTTGATGAATTTTTCCTATAAAACTGTGAGTTACAGTTGACCTGAATGTACATAGATCAAGATTATGGCTGATGATTTGCCCTGGCTGCTTTGGGAAGTAATAACATTGTCTTGTCACATCTTTTGTCTTGTACCCTCCATTGCCTGGTTTGAAACGTGCATTAAAGCTACTTAAAATTGTTGCATGTTTTTCTGCTGTGTTCCATTGTCTGACTTGAATCCAGTATTAATGGTTACCTAACATTATCACCTCTTTCTGGCACCTTTCATTGCCTGTGTTAATGGTTAACGTTCATCTTGTCTTTCTATTTAATGCCTTCTGTTCAGTGTTTGGCCAAATCCTTCTATAATGGTTACTTAAGTGCTTGCAATTTTACTAGTACAAAAAAATATTTAAACACTTATTTTTTTAGTGAATAGGATTTATCCACAAGTGGCATATTTTGAGATCCCTAAATTTACATGCAACTACTGAAAGATAGTAAAACATATTTCCTGAAACGTGTTTTATGAATAATCAGTTCACATTTAAATCAAAGTCAAAGATTGTGTACAGATTAAATTATGCTCTGCCTTTCTGTGTTTTAATGTGTGTTCATTTCGACATTTGCGGTTGCTGGAAGTGCAGAAAATGATGCAATGAAGCAACTCTGGGTCATGACACGGTAATGCCGCATGTTTTCTTGAATGTTGCCTGTTGCTTGGCTTTACATGGTACCAAACATGAGCGCTCCATAAATGTTGAATGTTTTAGGCAAAATGTACAATGTGATTTTTAACAGTATTTGAAATCTAAACTTGCGTATGAGTTTTAGAATCAGTGAATAAAAAAATTTTATTTTATGCAAAGTTAGGTTTTTTCTTGAACGCTTTTAGATTAGTCTTAGAACTAAATAGGAATTAAATAAATTCCCTGCCGTTAACTTCAATAGAAGTTTCTTCTGCAGTTGTAACTCCAAGTTAGTTTGCTTTTATCGAAGGCTGTTTAAGTGGTAAAAGACTTATTGGTTTCACAGTAACAGCTGTTTATATATAAATTTTTTCAATAAATTTATTTCAGATTTACTTTATAATTGTTAGTGTGTCTCATTCCGTCAGCTGGGGTTACTTTGACCAATTTCGTAAAGAAACGTATAATAATTAGGATGCATATTAACAGAATATGAAACCAAGCATAATACATTTGGGGCTGATATTTAAGCTAAAACTGTGTAAGTGTGTATATCCCAATTATCTCTCTTTAATTCGGAGAAGGGATTTGTATTGTAAGTGGTAAATGTTACCCCTTGTGTGGGGTAACTTTGACTACTTTAAAAAACTCTGGTTTAGGTGTCCCCAGTCAAACTAACCCCATGGGGAGGAATAATCGACCATTTAATTATAAAATGTTTCTTTAATAACATTTATTGCTACGTTTCACATGTTGTTCTACTGCAAATAAAGAACACCAAACATGGAAAGTTCAAATATTATTGGTGTCATGTAACAATAATAAATGCATGTATTTAAACACAAGGAACCAATAGTTTACATTCACTATTCGTAAAAAAAAAAAATGTTGCACTTGACCTAAAATGTCTTCAATGTTTTTGACATTTGTAATATACACTTAATTTACATAAAATCTGCTGAGTTCATCCTGTGCAAAATGCAAACCACATTTTAGCTAATCAGGTTTGCTCGATACACTGACAACTTGATCTTTTGAAATCACACTTTCGTCAAGAATTGCAAGCCAGACAAATTTTTCAGTATTCTTCTGCCGTTACAGGAATTTTACTTGCAATTTAGAATTGTGTATTTCTGTAACTACTTCAACAAAATTATTCCATATTTTATACACAGTTGGTATTCATACAATCACAAAATCACCAGGTTTGACATTTTTAAAACTGGTTTCATCTTTGCTTTTTGTAGCTCATTCTCCTGATTGTGCAGATGAACATGAATTGTTAGCATCACTCTCATTGCTGGAAACAGAACCACATGGATCATCAACGATTTCCTCTCTGGAAAAAATACTCGAATGGATCATCATCAATTACCCCTTCGGAAAAAGACCCACAAGCATCATCAACACGGTCCTTTCACCAATCAACATGTATATCTCCTGTTGCGTTGTTCTCTAATATACGTCCTCGTCATGACCTTCCTGCAAATACATTTATAAAACAATGAAGTAGCTGATATTGTACCTGATTAGGAAAACATTGAAGTTACTGTGACCATTAAGGTTACTTTTACCAGTAGTCAAAGTAACCCCATTTCACATAAAAATTTGTCACATTTTAATGAAAGGTGAATACTGCACACTGAACATTCATTGTCATGTAAATATTAATTGGAATACAATTATAATAAGTCATCTGTGTTTACCAAATTATAAAACATTAACAAACTGTAAAGATTTTCTTCCACTACACAGATTTTATCTTGCTTCCCTTGTAGCACCAACAAACAATAACAGCTGAACTTCATAGAGAATATAAACATGACATATTGTTTAAAGCGTAGAGGTAATATATAGTAGAGGGATCATGACGTCACAAACGTGTGTCCAACATGGTCTCGAGAGTTTTGTGTCGTTTATTTATGTTTTATCGGCGTAAAAATGCAGTCGTGTTGTTTGAAACTCATGGCGTACCTTACAGAATGTATATTCAGTCCTGTGGTGTCACCAAGATCTCGGTTCAAAACCTTATAGTAAGTACGTAGCTAATATTTACTTTTAACTAAAACCAGCTGGGTTAAGGAAAACAGTACCGTGGCAAACATTGTTTACATTTGTCATTCTGAAATTTCTACGCAAGTATATTATGCGATAATATGGTAGTATGTTCTTCTTAGTTAATATATTCATAAGGAACCAAAATAACCCAACATAGATGTGATTACTAAGCAATTATTATCTTACCTCTCAATGTTATTGCAGATCTCCCGCGCATATTTCACTATAGTATCGTGACAATGTTGAACACACAACTTCGTACGCAGATATATAGAGGATACTCCCTCTACCCTATATTTACTCTAAGGTTTAAAACTTTCTATATCAATGAAGAACATATAAAATAGGTCACAGAATGAAAAGTCTACTATTATTGACCTAATAATTTTTATACAACTGCCACCAGAGGTACAACAATCTTTTATTACTTTTTGGTCAAAGTAAACCCACTGGTCAAAGTATCGCCAGTTGACGGTACTCTGTAAATACGGCATTCAGGTATGTACACTGCTTTCTATTAATGATGGTGCATAAAAAGTACAATAGTCAACACTTTTGTATTTAAAATATATAATTTAAAAACTAGAAAGTTCAGTTAAAATGTGCTATGTAATTCAATTAATTTAATGTTTGTATTACACACAGAATTTTGGTACACACTTACTATTTTATCAGTCTTATCATAGTTGATCTAATAGTTCGCAGTGCATCCATGACAAAAGAAACGCAGTAATTTGCAGGAAGAATAGAAGGTAAACAACATAAAAGTGATTTTTTAAGACGTATCACCCCATTTTACTTTCACTAAGAACATTCCTCTCTCTCTCTCTCTTTCTCTCTCTCTTTCTCTTTCTCTCTCTCTCTCTCTCTCTCTTTTTTAGATGTGGCAGTGATTTATAAATTATATATCAACTTTTACCTAAATATATCAACTGTGGGTCTAATAGCTGTTATGTACACCTGTGAAAATTATTCCATAGCTGTTAGGTGGTAATTTTTTTCACCTGGTTGAACACCAGCTGTGTTGATTTAAAAAAAAATTGTTTTATTTATTTTATACTTTATTATTATTAGTTATTATAGGTTCACGTTGGCACTTCACAGCCTAGCCATAATCGACAGTAAAAAAAAACATGACTTGCAGTTTGTAATTGCGAACTGTTGTTTCAGGTGTTGAAACATCGCGTGGATGGCATACGAAGAATTATCTCTCATCCCATACTTCCACTTTGTAAGTACAGCTCAAACATGTACTAGAATATTCTAACATGTCACTTCTAAGGACTTCTTTCCAGTGTACTTATAGTGTACATATTTATTAAATGAGAACCGGTTTCATAGTGATTGTATAAAGTCAAAATTTTGTGAACACTTCGTAAATTCAACAAACAAAATTTTCAAACAAACTTTTAATATTACATTTTAAGGTTTCCAGATTGCTTAGTTGCCTCACTGAAGAATTTCCAGATTTCCATTGGTTACTCTGAACAATATCCTGAGATACAAAAATTCATTTGGGTGCTCAGGAGAGAGTTGCTGGTTGCCTATAAGTTGAATGAGGTAGCACAGCGGTAACATATTGGACTTGCAATTGGGAGTATCCAGTTTTCTGGCTCTGGCCATCCTAATTATAGTTTTCCATGGTTTCCCAAAATCACTTCAGGCAAATGTTCAGATGGTTCCTTAACATTGGCTATGGCCAATTTCTCTCCTAGTTCCTGTCTTTGTGTTGTTACTGTCTCAAATGATCTCGCTGTCGACAAGACATAAAGCGTACTTACCTTACCTTGCATATTTCTGTGCGTCTCTCTGGCAAACTGACAAGTATTGACTATGGTGATCAGGGGCATACAGTTAACTGCATGTTACCTGCTAATTTAAGAGTGGACTATAAGCAATTTGGCAGTAACATTTACATTTGGATATAAAAAGGTCTATAACGAATGATTCCACCATGCCAACCAAAGTAGGGGCAGCAACATGGCTGCCAGCTTTCCCACTCAGTGCTGCCACTCCCAGCATCCCAGCGGGAAATTCAAAATATGTCTGTTAAGTCACCCACTATACACACTGTCCTTTCTTCAAACCTCCGTTTACACAATTGACAAGTCCGAAACGTCCCCACCACCTTGAAATACAATTTCAACTCTTCACACGGCAGTGGGCAGAGTTTCACTGCAGGACGTTTGGAAAATCATGAAGCAGTGCCCACTGTGCCGACACGAGAGACCCCATCCTTTCCTGGGTGGAGTTCTATAATGCGGTCCAATTGCCATTGCAGCGGAGCCAGTTGATCATACTTTATAAAGACCATTTGTTTGGGGGCAAGGCGTGTCCTCTGCCTGTGCCATTTTGGGCGCTGCTGCATATTGTGTAGTTAGTCCCTACTCCAACGCTGCCAAAATCTCTGGTGAATTTGTTGCACAAGTTGCCACTACTGGAGTTTGTTCAAAGTCAGGTCCCGCAGGTCTAGTTCAGAAACAGAAACCACAGGTTCAAGAGTTAAAAAATGTCCCAATGTTAAGGCATTCTAGTTGTTTGGATCGGAACTCAAAAGAGCTCAAGGGCCTCAAATTCAAAACTGCCTCCACTTGAACCAGGACAGTATAAAACTCCTCAAATGTTAAGATTTGGTCCCCAATGACCTTGTGTAGTTAGACCTTAGCGGCTATAGGTAGATCTGTAGCCAAATCCAAGTGAAGTGCTTTCATAGCACAGCAAACAAGCACAAGTAGACCCTTTGCCATGGAGCCTTGCGCAAATTACTTGATCATGAAAGGGCCTGCATAATCAATTCCTACCTTCAAGAAGGGCTTGGCTTCCTAGACTTCCATAGCTAGTAGTGAGCCCATCTTTGGCTGACAAGGTGAGGGCCTGGCCCTGAAACAGCACACACGACACAAGTAGTGTGAGATAGCATGTCGTTCCGCCAAAATCCAGTATTGTTAATGCAATTTACCCTGCAATGCCTGCAGCCCAGGATGATAATTCTGCACATGGTGTTGCCAAATGACCAAAAAATGATGAACTAATGTTTTTTAGGAAGCAACCATGATGTTTGTGAAGAAACAGAAGGTTGGACTGATGCAGCCTATCGCCAACTCTGATCGACCCAACTTTATCCATGAAGTGATCAATCCTCCAAAGCTGCTGTGATGTGCCTTGACTCTTTTGTAGATCAGACTGATCCACCTTTAAACGAAACTTTCTTAACATGAGGAAGACACAATTGCAATAACTTACCGAGTTCTGCTGGGCTTAAATCTCATATTAACCAATCCAACACATCAACCGAAGTAGTTTGTTACTCATAGAAGCTAGGTTAGGCGACTGAAGCGAGCCATTAGCATGGCTAATTTGTCAGGCTTAATAACAACCAACGTATGTAGCCTTTGTTCCTCCTGTACAGCCTAATGAACAGCCTCATTCACAGATTGACTGGATGGTCACCATTCCATGGGTGGGACCTGACCACCAAAAAGGGTACACAATGAGTTGAGTCGGCAGCAAACCCCAAGAGGCACAGTCGGCTGGGTTGTCCTCTGACCTAACATGTTTCCAACCTTCTGAAGAACTGAGAGACTGGATGTCACTTACACAGTTGGCAACAAATGTTGTCAATTGATGAGATGTCTTTAACTAAGCCAACACCATCTGTGAATCAGTCCAGGCAAATGTTGCAGAAAATGAAATGTCAACATAGAGTTTAATAACATGATTTAGGAGGCGGCCCAATAACAAGACCTCACAAAGTTCAAAGTGTGGTGGAACAAAATTTGATAGGGACCTTGGATTTGGCTGCAGCTATATATGTATTGACTTCGCTTCCACCACTAGATACATGTAAATGGACTGCTGCAGCATACCCTACCTCCGAGTGAGTGAGTAAGAGATTTTGGTCAGCGCTTAACATCGAGGTTTTAAGCGCTGGTGAATGGTGACATGAGGTGAGTATGGAACAGCACCGGAATGAAAGGGTGGAGGAAACAGGAGATCCCAGAGAAAACCCGTCGACCAACAACATCGTCCGGCATCATTCCCGCATGTGAAATCCCGGGGACTAACCCCGCCGGGAATGGAACCCAGATCGCTTTGGTGGGAGACGAATGGTCTGAACATTTGACCACCGCAGCCCCCTCCCCTACCTCCGAACTATCTCAGAATGTGTGGAGTTGTTACAAACAGTCTAGTCTTTCCTTTAACCAGCTTTCGAATGACGACAGAAGTGTAAGCACAACCTTGAACCGAATCCATCGCTGGACGATCTCTGGTGAAGGTGCATCATCCCAACCCAACTGTTTTAACCACAGAGCTGGTATTAGATGCTTGACCAAAAAAAAACAACCAGAGCAAACCAAACTACAAGATCAAAAATCAGAGCAACAGCAAAAAGAATGTTTCATTTGGTGACATCACTTCAACTGTGCTGAACAAGAATGAATGTTGGCCATAATGTGGTTATGTACTAGTGAACCATTTGGGAAGACCTTAATTGTGAGCTAAAGCAGTACCTAAATACTACAATCACAACTAAGAAAAAATGTAAAAGTGGTACGAACTAATTCAAGCCAATACTTGCATAATCTCAAGTAACACAAAAGGACCTTGAAGTGCACTGCCTACCTGTGTGTTAGAGGCTCAGAAATGATTGAGACATAAGGGTGATCTTGAAATGTGCATCAAATGCCACATCACCACAACGTGCCAAGCTCTGAAATAGCATGCAAGGTTCTCACTGAACTTTTTTTGATATGGGACATTTAGAGGAGACCATATAATTTTATTGGTGGAAAGTCTGTAGCGAAGTTCAGGGCGCATCACAATCTGAGTTTCACGTAGATCCGGTTAGTACATTTTGAAGTATGAAAGTCTGTAAAAGGCAGTTTTTAGCCATTTTGGAGCATTTAGAAACTGTGTTTTTAGTGAGTATAGTGTCTTAACAATAAGGTTCCGACCTTGTCTGAAGTGTTTTTTTCGTAAGTTGGCACAATGGGGACTCGTGGAATTGTTTCATAGATAAAACCTGTTTATGAACATACTGCAACACATTTTTAGGGTGAGGTAGGCGGCCGCCAAGAACTACAACAAATTATTCATAATTAATTATACCACTTCCCTTAGGAATACAGCAGCACAGACACAGGACGGTTTCTGCAATGACCATTCCCGTTTCCTTTTACCTTCTTCACGTGAGTGTGGGAACCAACTCAAAATTATGTTACGTGCTCAAGAAACTAATTGTGCACACAACGTAGGGAAAAAATGCCAAGCTTGCATCCACAAACACCACACAAGAAATTAAACAGCGCATGTGCTACAAACAAAATATCACTTGGGGTGACAAGGTTAAAATGCACAGAGCCTGCCAAACAAACAATAGATTCACACCACATGGCCACGTGGCTGAGATGTACATTTCTCATTCCAACAAATACCAATCTCTAAAATCTTGGAACACGTCCGGCCTGGAGAACCGAAAAATCATACATGACTTAAGAGTGGACTGTAAGCGATTCGGAAGTAACATTTACATTTGCATATAAGACAGTCTATAACAAACAATTATACCAGCACAACCACTCCGCGCCTTGTTAGTGATGAGACGGCCTTCTTTGTTGTCTGGAACAGGGATGCTAACCGAAGTAGTTACGTGACAAGGCCGCCAACTCTCAACAATACTGCCACTCACAGGCTACCAATTCTCATACAATGCTGCCACTCACATCATCCCAGAAGTGGGAAATTCAAAATGTGTTTTCTATTTCTTTACTTTGTTACCTTTTCTGTAATGGTTTTCAGAATGATGGCAGTCTCTGTTCTCTTCCGACTCAGATGGCTTAGCACCACTTTTTTAGGCTTCCCTATACCTTCACTTTCACTTATTTCTGTGCACACACAGCAGCAAGACTAGAGAATCAGTCGCTAGGTTCCTGTGTGATTGGCATTGGCGGCCCCAGTACTAACTGGGATGCTGGAAATAATAGCTCTATCGCAAAGGTGCTCAATAGGTGTGATATTTAAGACTGAAAACCTGACTGGTATTACTGTTATTTTTAAAACATTAGTGCATTAGAACAGGGTAAAAGCAAATAGAAATGTTAATATAATGACTTCACAACTGTTATGAAAGTGGATTTTCTTCAGTACTGTTGAGAGTGAAGAGATTGCAATAGAAGTAGACATTGAAATCACATCCAAAGCCATCAAAAATACATACATGGAAAAAAAAAAAAATTCTTAAAGCAAAGGCTACATCGTGTGAAATTTTACCACAAGATGACTAAAAAGTAAACTACATACAGTACTTTAATATGATAGGTGCAGTGCGTACAAGCAACCAACCAAGATTTGAAACACTTAAATCTCACGAAAATGCACATGTGGTTTCACATAGCAAATTAAGAAACTGCTAAAAATGAATGATGAAGACCTACAGTGCAAATACCATACTTATCTTCAGAGATTTTTATTCAGATTTTAGGTTTTTGGATAAAAGGTAATACATCTTTACAAGTCTCTATTAAAGTGTTATTAAATATATTATGTACTGTATACATACCCCTGTGCATACACACACATACACTCTCTCTCTGTATTTGTCTCCCTCTCTGTCTTTCTCTGTCACTCTCTTTCTCTCTCTTTCTCTCTCTGTCTCTCTTTGTCACTCTTTTTTCTTTCTGTTTTTCTCTCACACTCTCCCTCTCTCTCTTTCTCTCACACACATTTACATACATTCTTCACTCTGTGTGACAATTGTCATGCTATAAAAATTGTATGTACTGTTTTAGCAACACATTCTTTAACGTCGTATTTTTACGTACATGATTGATTTTAGGCCTACATTTAAAAAGTAAGGCTAAGTTTATTTCTTAAGGTGCCCACCTGGTGAAGGGTGTGTTTGTTTATGTAAGGTAAGAATTTATGACGCTGTATAAGCGACACAAGCTGGCACATGTACTATGATTTGCCTCTATGCCAAAAGTCATAAACGAGTGTGCAATGTTCCCAATGTATAGTTTTTACTGTGGGACTTAAGGGTGACCCTATAATTTTATTGAACCTGTATTTTAGCAAAGTCAAAGTAATTGTAAACCTCAATTTTGAATGAATCCAGTACATATGTCTTGGGAAACAAGCATCCTAAGAAGCTGATTACAGTATGGTGAAGTTTGAGGATGCTTCCTGTGCGTGTGGTGTCTGGAATTTCATTTGCATGTAGTCTGCCCGTTTACTGGTCTCTGACAAAAACTTGTCTCAGAATGCTGCACACAATTCGAGCACCAACCAGGTGACTGCCTTAAGACAATGGACTGTGTAATGCTACCCATTGTAGAGGAAACTTGTTGTTGTGGAGGTGTCATTACTTACCGTAGAACTGAATGTGCAGTTTCCATTTGTATTGTTATTATCTCAGCAGAGAGTTCTGGTAAGTGTTGTGAAATTTTGTTCTAGACTTAACTGGCTCTCAAGATGGATCAGTGCAAATGTGGGAGTGGGGCCATTCGCAGCATGTGGCAGTGCCACGACCTGCTGGCACGTTTGCCAAGGTTACACGTGTGCGGTTCAGTGAACATGGTAACAAGTTTGGTGTAGCAGATGGGGATGGCAACCTTAGCCTGTGGCAGGTTGGCTTAGGTACCTTTGCCAGCCGTCCGTTCTTTGTAAGTGTTAACATTTTAAATTATGTTGCTCATGTTTCTGTTGCATCAGTTCTGAGGTTGGCCTCAAGGAACGTTAACTTTTTGCCATCCTATACAGTGCAGCTGTACCTTCTACAGTTTGGTTAGAATATTTTTCTTAAATTTTGAATGTTTTTTTTTTTTTACGATGCAATGAGTTTTAAAATTTTTGTCAATACTGAAAACACAGAAGTGGATAAAAACTTGTGATGTATAGTAATAATAATGTAACTATATACATAATAATATTGTGCATAATGTGTTGTCATTGAAAGATGTAGTGGTTCGTAAGTGCAGTGACGCAATCAATGTTTGTTGATTCTTGCAGACAACCCAGTGTCATAACAAAGGAACAAGCGACTTTGTGTTCCTGAGCTCGTGCAGTATGTTGGCTACTGCAGGCCACAGTTCTGAAGGCAAGAATGTTGTCCTCTGGGATACCCTCCTGCCAATAAAGAAGGCTATGCTTCAGTGTGAGTAGTTTCTTTCCAGTTCTATAATATTTTTATCAGTTAGTAAGTGTAACATGTAAACAGTATTAGATTTTGTAGCAAGTTTTCTTCCTTAATTTCTTTTTCTCATGATAATATTCATTTCACTAACTTAGAATATTAAGTAATTATGCTGTTTCCTTGGTAGATTGGCAGTTATATAAGTGCTTCATACAGTTGAACCTCACTGTTGAGCCGATGTCAATAGAAATGACTCCCAAAATAAGTTACCAGCTCCAGATACACAAGGGGCAAGAAAAAAACCATGTCCACTAACCAACGCTTATAGCTCATTAGGGACCAGGACTTTGTTTGACACAACGTTCTTGAGCAAAGAAAACACAAAATTGTTTAAATCTCATGTAATAACCAATTCCAGAAGTAATTCTCCTTTACACAAGAGTTACATTCGTTTCCGCAACATGCCATTAAATATCCATGAACACTGATAAAATTACAATTCATATTAAAATGCGTATAGAATCTCTCATATTATCGATGAACCTGATGTACATACAAGTGCACTTTAATCCTCTCCTTTGACCATCGCCCCCATTTGACTCGTGGGCAGCTATGCTTTACCACTCACTCACTGATGCTCGACACGTTTCCTCCCCAAAAATGTGGAGTTATTTTCACAAAGTTAAAACCATTTGGGCCCAGAAATCGACCTGGTGCGTCCCGCATGCGGTGTTATGCCAAGCATGAGCTATCACTCACTACAGCGCCGTCGCTAAAGACTTCGACAGCCCAACTGCCGGTGTGCCCCAATTTACACTCACTCGGGAAGGCGACGAGGGAAACTGTCCCCTAAGGGAATTGGTCACTCACCAAAATCCTCGATGAACCTTTCAAATTAAGGACGCTCACCACTCCCTGAGCAGAAAAGATCACTTATGTCCTCCTTCAGCACGACAGCGCGAGCTACGCTTGCGTACTTCTCGCCCCCCTGGCACGTCCATTCTTCTACACGTTATTTTACCGCCTACCAAGGCACAAGCCCGGATCCCAGAGCTCGCGATGTGAGCCGTTCGGCTTCCAACCTGAGAGTGACTCCCCTCTCTATGCGCCGCGACACCGCGGCTCGCTCGCCTCGCTAGCGCCCCTGCCGCCGGCCGGCGGA
>PNEQ01000526.1:0-19330 GCA_003012365.1 Medauroidea extradentata | reverse complement strand
AGAAAATACGACCTAAATGCAGTAGCATCCGTTCACTGTTACAACCCCTTTGGTTTTTAGGGAAAAGATCATCATAACAGATTGTTGTCATGTATTTTACACACTTATGGACCACCCCGACCCCTGTATATCAAATGAAATGAATTACCCTCCTATTGATTTCATTGGATGCGTAGAGGATTGTTACATGGCAGTATCTGTCCAGATTCCTGACCAGAATTTTCCACTTCTGCTGACTTTGAAATATTTTTCTGTGCCCCACTGGGCACGGACAGCCAGACTAATACCCTAACTAAGGCTAAGCCTGACAATCACGGGCTATTCCCAGAGCGGAGTAATACAAAACCTTGGCCTGAACACATTACACAACACAAAACAATCACATAGAAAACACCGGGATGTGACTCTACAGTAACGGTAATCAGGGTCAAATCAAATTGGGATATTTATTACATTATTTGTCGCCATATAGGATGACCCCGCATATAAGAAGAGTCATGGTTTTGAAGGTACAAAATCTTGAAAAAAAGTAAATCACTAATTTTAAAATTCCCAACAGAAAAATATATTTTGCTTTGCCAGATACATTAAATATTTAGTTTAATTATTTTCAATGCATTTATTACTGTCATATAAACCTCATTGTAGACCCATAAACGAATAACATTGGCTAATACTGCTTTACGGGCACCCAAGAGATAAGAAAATGCAATGTCTATGCGCGACTTGGCAACACCGGAATGAGGCACGCCGTGCGCTACATGGCAAGGCCGGACTGCAACAGCTGCTTGCAAGGTCATTACATTCCTGTGCGCTGTTGTCTGCCAACCTAGCACTACACAGTAGTAGACACATGAATGTGTGGTAAGGTACCTAGATCCTGGTTTTTCTGCCTGAGAGTTTTGTGCTTGCAAGACAAAGGTTGTAAGCATGCGGACCTAGATCCTCGTTTTCTCAGCCAGAGTTGTAGGCTGGCGAGACAAAGTATCTCGGCAAGCACTCCAGCTGCATCGATTGCCGCTTCGCTGCGAGGAAGAGTCCTTTATTATGAATTACGCTCATCAAAATTTCGTACCACAAACTTTGGCATTCGTTTTCATTTGTGATGAAAAATGCAATTCCTTGAAACATCATACAACTCCACAGCTTACAGCCTAGCTTTCAAACGATTTTTAGGTTACCAGAAATTTTTGTACCTTCATATAAGACGAGCAGCAATTTTTGAATGCCAAAAATATGTAAAAAATAGATGTCTTATGTGCCGGCAAATACGGTAAGTTGACATGATACACAGTAGGTCACAGTAGCAGAATACAAGGTATAGGTTAGAGAATACAAAATACGTTGCGGGCACATCATCATCATCATTTTATTTGGTTTTTGTACCAGATATTTTTTTTTCTTATTTTAGACACAAAATGTGACTAAATTTGGCTCTTATGAAATTTTTTTATCTCTCATAGTTTTCGCGTAATGGCTTGGTAAAGTCATATTTTGGATGTTTCCGTTTTAACAACTACACTAAAACCAACTGACATACCAAATTCAAAAAATCACATTGGGTAAAAACATTGCAGGCTACAATGACGTGCTCATAAAATTAAAGAATAAAAATTATTTGTATTTTGAAAAAATTATTGAATTTTTAAAAATTTTATTTTCAATTTCAGCATTTTTTTTAAAACGAGTTCCAATGAACGTGTTCCTTTGATTTTGTTAATTTATTTTGTGGACACATAATGAACGAGTTCTTTACTTGACATGTGAACTAAGTTCAGGACTTAGGAACTTGAACAATATTTTTGTGTTCCTATATTCATTCTCTTAAACAAAATATTTTAGTATAAGTTTATTTGCTATGTTTATCATTAGTCAAACAACTAAATTAGGCTATGATTTTGTACAATAAATGAAAGAAATGAGTTAATGTTTAGCTATTAGGTTGGTGACAATTCCTTGCTGTTAGCTGCTGTGTCTGTGATGTATCTATCGTTCCTGTGTGTCTTGTTGTCAATGAAACTAACAGCAAGGGATTGTTTTGTTTAGGCTGGCTTGGCCTCTGGTTTGAAAAGTGTGGGGAAGGGTAACAGTGTTATCGTAAGTTGTGATTTGTGCAAGCCTCTTGTTAAAACTTAAAGTGCTGCCGGAAAGATGTCATCTAATTTTAACTGCAATGTACATGTTGGTACCTTAAGTTTTTGTTCTCAGACTGTCTTCCAATTAATTTACTAATTCATATTTCACATTAGCGATGATCTTCAATAACTGGTCTCATTCAATGTAATCTGCTTGCACTGGAAACAGAATGCAATTCGTAATCATAATTAAGTTAAATTTTTATCCCAAAAATTTTGCTGTACGAAATACATCAGTTAGTGAAAAATTGGACTTTTTTTTTTTATTTTCATACCTATAAGCTTACTAGGTGTTTAAAACATACATACAATAATTTCATTTTTCTCAGTCATAAAAAAAAACACATTTTAATACATCAAAAAGCGCTTGTGGCTAGAATAATTTACTGTTAATGCCGAACATAACTTAATGTAGCCTACAACTTTTTGTCGTAAGTTAGAATATACAAAGAGTTATGGAGACAGAATAAAAAAAGTAGTACTAGCTAGAATTTTATTTCGGGAGGAGATTATTTTCAAAAAGTTTATGTTTGGAGAACAAATGTCAACAGATGTTTAAACCTCTGATGCGACAAGAGTATTAGGTTGACACTGAACTCATTTTAAAAGTATCTTCCATTTCATCACCACTAGTGTTTCTTTACTAGTTTCAACTGATCTGTATGTTTCTTTTGATTTGTGCAGTATATTTGTAGTGATTTTAGTGTGAAGTGCAAAATAATGCATTAATAAAAATGGTTTTACTATGTTGTTAAAAAGAAGATGAATTTAACAAATGATATTCAAGTATAGTCCTACATAAATCAAATATAGTGTACATCATATTGTTTCATTGCCGGTTGGCAGGGTACAATACATGAAGTTGAAGTGGGTAGGCCGACTTCTCTACGCACACCATAGATGATTGAATACAGATGTTTGTTGATATAAAAAAAAATAGACCATGGTTATTATGTCTCAAATATGCAGTACAATTATTTTATGTTCTTCATTTAAAAATTAATTCACTTTATTTAACCAGTTGACAAAGGTGCTTTAAAACGGAAGAATTCAAAATTGTCGGAAATTAATTTTATTTAAAGTCAAAAACTTGAAAGTACAGGTTTCTTACAACAGCATCCCTCTGCTTACAAGTTGCTTCCGGTAACCACTCTTATGAGGAGAAGTCTCATAAAAAAACTGAAGCCGGTTACTAGTTATTGAAGAAATATCTGAACAGCCACATTCTTAACCTCATTATATATCTTGGGGGAGTTACACCCGCCCCGCACCCTACGGCCACATACGCAAGGAAAGAAAGCAGGAAAAAAAACGTAATTTAGTAGAAGAAAATTTTTAGCCAAATATTAACAATTATCACATTACAAAAAAGAAAGTTCCGACCATGGGTGTCCCTCGCGCACTGTAAATTTGCCACGCTATTTCATTAATAAAACCTTTGAGCCACAGCCCCCGCACACACGTCTGAACTCTTCTGAGTCTGTTGAAAAACTGTTACACTAAAATGGAGGCAGGCTGGCAGGAAAAAATCCCCATGTCACTGTCCTTCGCCCCGATTGGCTGGCTCCGGGCACGTGACTCCGGGACATTTCCTGTCTCTGTGCTCGCCCACCATGACTAACACAAAACGGGTCAAAAAACATTACCAAATATGGGCATAGAAAATGCAAATTCAAGGGCGAGCACACAACACCTAACCCTCGCCAAATATGGGCATAAAACTGGCTCTAAAACGGAACAAAGACATAGCTATGCCTCCTCCACCTAGCCCTATGGCCATAAACACTACACTTACACACTAACCTGAATTTACATAATTACCCAAATAAACAAGACTTTTCTCCCTAAGAACAGTTACCTTTGGCTAAAAATTACTCAATAGAAAATTTGAAATTTAAATATAAAATAAAAATAGAATATCTAGACCCCTGCAATGTTACAATATTACCTATTTATTTTATGTGGAGAACTAGTCTCACTTTGGTCCTAAATTATGTACGGTATATGTTAAATTTTGTGAAGTAAAAACAGTTGCAAAATTTGATTAGAACTTCTTAGGAACTAATACGTTCCTTTTGATGAACTTGAACTGGAACTAGTTCGTATTTTACGTAAAGGAACTTGATCTGGTACTCGTTACTTTTAAAAAGAAACTATCCAAGCCTTAGGATGGTGTTTCTTATGTATTTTACGCATGCTAATAACAGATTTTGTTTCTTGAATTTGTGTAGAAGAATAACAGGTTGCTGTTAAGTGCAGAGTACACCTCTTCATTGACGTATGTAAAAAAACTCTGTCTGGAAGGACACTTAGGTAAATGCTGCCCTTGTAATGAATAATGCTGTGAGAATGTTTGCAATCAAACCACATCTAGTCTCCCATCACCAAATAGCTCTTGCCTATGACATGTGTTGCCCATGCAAGTTGTAATGCTTACTTTGAAAGAAAAAAGAAATCATTAGAAGGGGCAGGAAATCAAGCAGCCAAGCAGTAAACTTTGGTACATCCTTACTACCAACTAAATTATATGGTTATGTCTTATTTAAGTCCCTCAGTAAAAAAAAAATAGATTGGCAGAAATCCTGCACAGTATAGTTCATTGCTTGGCTTGTTATGGCGATGCGGAAATCAATACACATTTCAGTGTCTCCTTATTAGCTCCATTGCTTCTGAGCCTTAAATTATGGTGGTAAATATTAAATATTGATACTCATTGTGTACCGGCTAAACAATTAGTTTTAAAAGTATAAATTATTGGTGAAAAATGTTTCTTTAGACATTAGTAGTAGTCCTACAAAACAAATTTGTTAGGTTAAGTTATTTTAAGTTAGATTAAGTTAGGTTAGGTAACCTAACCTTACCTAACCTAATTATTATGTCAGGCTAACCTAAACTAACCAGAAATAACGTAACTTAACAAAAACATTTTTTTGCGTAACACTTCTACTAACGCCTAGACAGAAACCAATCTCACTCAATTCCTGGAAAACCTGAATACTCCGAGCCCTCTCAAATTTCCTGTGTTATGCTCGCAAACATGACACGGCGGAAAATGTGGGAAGGTGGGAATGATATTGTTTGGGCGCAGGCTAGGTCAGTGGCGTTGTTAGAAACGTAGTAAAAGGGAACAAATTGTATCTTACTTGGCATGAGATCTAATCTGTCTGGGGTCGTGTGGCCGACAGCCCATGTGACGGCGTGCTGGCGTAGCGCTGTTCTCTGGAGTGATGATCCGTGGTCGTGATGATGATGCTGGAATCTTGATTAGATGATTGATGTAGTCCAGAGCTGGAACTGATTAGGTAACACTCGCACCGAAATGGTAACACTTGAGTTGAACTGAATCTAATACTGATTTATTTTGTGTATTAAAGGCGGATTGGGATGCTTACGAAAACAGTCGGCCTGGCCATTTACTACCCGGCCAGTGGGTGACGCGGCTAAATTAAAAAAAAAACAAGCTCGCCGGCCGTAACAATTATTTAGTAAAGCCCCTCAGGCGAAGAGTTGAGAGGGGTGGGGTAGGCTCCGGGTCCAAAGCAATAGAAATGTTCCGGTACTTAAATAACTATTGATATGCTAATGACTGGTGACAAAAAGGTGATGGGATCCGGAGTGTCGCGCACGGATGTTCGTACTCCGTCGCGCCTCGATGTCTACTGCCGACCTTCACTTCCGCTTACCTGGGTATCCACACGGACTCCGTGCAACTGGAAGTGAATACCATGTATCCCCTTCGTACTCAAACAATCCAGAACAATTTCAAAGATAAATATACAAAAGTTACAATTTGAAATACTGATACCAGTCTTAGATTTTGAATGAATAGATGTGCGTCTCTGTTCATGTTGTGTGCACGCCTGATAGGTTGCAGCTTAGTGTGATGCATCAACAAATAATAAAGGAAAATACACGGTGAAATAATCCTGTCCCAAAACAAAAATACAGGAACACAAAATAAAACAATACGACACTGCCACTCTCCCTTCAAGGTCGTTACACATAAACACTTGGCGCACTGTTGGGTTGGCCGCTATCCCTTTGATGCTGTAGGGCAGTAGGGTGCATGGACACGGCGCACAGACGGGCTGCACGTGTGCGTGCTTGGCACACGTCAAACACATCCAATATTCCTAGACGTAGAGTTAAACCTACGCAGTACCACACCTCTGTGCACACCAAGCCGACTAATAACCTGCAATACTTCCATTTCAACAGCCACCACAGACACCATATCAAGAAATCACTACCATATACATAGTCTCCCTACCAGAGCCAAACACACATGCTCCACTCACAGTAACCTTAACCAACAGTGTGAACAAATAACCAAAGCCTTAATTGACAGGGGTTACCCTGAAAACCTAGTTCACAACCAAATTAACCGAGCAGTTTCTAACACAGAGACAAAAACCAAGGCAACAAATACAGACTGATTATCCTATATCACGAGAACATCAATAAACTGAAAATTATTTTAAAATCTTGCTACAAAATCTTTGCTTCTGACCACAAACTAAAAACCTGCTCTCTAAGCCTCCCAAACTAATCTTCAGATGCCAACCAAACCTCCGCAAAAAAAACTAGTCCAACCAAAACTTCAGCCAACCACATCCAACACCACCACTACACCCAGAGGCTCCTATTCCTGCATTAAACCACGCTGTGGTTCATGCACCATCCATCAAGCCTCCACTTGTTTCACCAGCAGACTTACCAATCATACATATCCCATACTGGGCAGTTATAACTCTACAACAGAAAACCTCATATACCATCTACAGTGCAAACACTGCAACGCAGAATACATAGGCCTAACTACCAACACACTCCGACAAAGAATGAATGGTCATAAAGCATGTACACAAAACAAGCTATAGCCGGTGAAGTAGACCTACTTGACAAGCTAGTCGCAGCACGTGCTGCATCACACAAGCAACACTTTGACAATAACACCAGAGTAGTAAGAGCCTTGCCACCTTCAAAAAGTAGCTCAGAACTAAGGCGCTGGGAACTAGCCCATCAATAAATTACTAAATCTCGACAACCCCCAAGTCTCAACATCATGTAATCGCAACCGATGCACCAGAATACCACTACATTCCCACATCCCTTCTTTTTTAATTTTCCCGCCACACGCTAGTTCACTTCCTGGTTGCTAAGGTAATCAACTTTGCTTCCACTGCAGCCATTACGCAGTGTGCCTGAACTCGCCACGTGATGAAGCTGGCCTAGCCAGCGAAATGTCACACAACTGCGCACCCACGCAGCAATGTGTTCGTCCTTTTATATGTGTGTGTAACTGCCAAGAAGTACCAGCCTGTGTGTACCTTAACCTTTTGTCTACTTATTTAATTGGTTTTACATAAAAGTGTTCAATTACAGGGCTATGTATTGTTGTCTTTATAAATATTAATAATCCAATGAACTAATTGCTGTCCCAACTTAAAATCTGGAAGTATATAGAGAACATATGTAAGCAACACATACATTTTTGAAAATAATTTAAAAACACCTGTTCATGAAATCCTCATTCATTGTAAAACTTTAAAGTAATTTCCCGATTAAGGGGTATTGATCCCTACCACCTTGGATTTAACTGTTTCTTCTCGATAACTTCTGCTCCAGTCGATGTATCAAAATTTTTGTCACGACAAGGCATATATACAAACTTAATCAATTTTCTGTAATTGCTGGAACCATAATATATGCATTATTTTGCAACGGGAAACAGCTGAAAAGGAAAAATTGCTTTATTTACGGGAGCGACTACAGAGGCCGCAACATTAACAGAAACAGTGCTATATGGATTCGAAAAAGTGAATGAAACAATAAACTATGCCTTGTCTGCGTGAAAAAAGTAAAACAATGTGTCTATTCCCTGATTTATAAGAAAAACTGTAAAACCTATCTGACAGGGATCAATCCCCCTTAACCATGTTAATTGTGCTCTGAAAAAAGGTGAATAAGTGAATTTGTATTATTTAAAAAAAAGTGAATTTATAAAGTTTTATTGTTGTTGGGACAGTGAGTTTGGCATCCGTAATCATGATATAACACAGTTCCTACTAAAAAATTTTTATCAAACATAAATTGTGCACTGCATGTGCATTATGTAGTACATACGATACACGATTCTGTAACGAATATTTATATTGCACTGAATGTAGTGCAACTCACAGAGTTCGCAAATATACACACCTTATAGCATGCAAGGCACGTCGCCAGGCGGGGAAGCGTAGTCATGGAGAGTCAAGCGGCATGTAGTGTGTGTGTATGTGTGTGTAGATGCTTATCGCTTCCTAAAGTGTGCAGCGACTCACCCTTGAGATGGTAGAGTGATTTGAAAGTTCAGAACACAATGTAGTAAAGACAATAATGGAACTTCAAATAAGTGAGGCAACCTGGAATTCAAACCAACTCAGCCTATGCTCCGTTAAATATTACCCTTATATTACAAATGCAGGCCACAACAGTAATTTACGTTAAAACTATTAAAAATAAGTCTATTGTATTAATTTTGAAGTTTGTTAGATTGCTTTCTCATTCAGTTTCAATAGGCTTGGTTGAACTTTGTGAGATTTCTATACAGCTTTAATTGCTATTGTTACATAATTAACGAGTGGACTGTAATAAACTTAGGATGTAACATTTACAGTTGGATACAAAAAAACGAACGAGCGAGTACACCAGCATGACCACTCACTGCCATATTGGTTGTTAGACTGTCTTTTGTTGGCCGGACAAGGGACGCCAACCAAAGTCGTAGCAGCGACAAGGCTGCCAACTCCCATAAACAATGTTGCCACTCCCAGCATCCCAGAAGCGGGAAATTCTAATTTTGTGTCTCTTCTTTATACATTATATACAATTTACAAACAATTTACAAGTCCGGAACAGCTATAGTTAGGGAAAGAAAATTTTCACAAGTTCAAAGTCATGCATGTTAGAATCCACTGTCCTGTGCATACTCAAGCCCTGGCCATTTGTCCATTAGCTGCTACTCACCGGAACAGTATACAATGAACGAATGGACAGGCTCGAGCATTCATAGGACAGTGGATTCTAACACATTAGTCATTGAACTCTCAAATTATTCCTTTCCCTAGCTATAGTGTCCCAACCTTTGATTGCAATACAGGGCTTATGACGCACGCTGTTACCAGATTGCAGCTGTGTTAAGAAGTTTGGAAGATGTACCGATACTTTTATTATTATTTTAAGTTTTCAAATATTATCGATATATATTTTTTTCTAATATTAAAATTTGTATAACATCATGCTTCAAAATATTAAACTGACCATTAATATTGCTTTAAAATAAGAAACAATTCACACACTCCAATGATATGAATTCACTAGATGAGTAGTAACAGCACTTCAAAAAGAAATAATTATCACATGCCTTTTACTTATTGAAGCGATTGCTGACAAAACAAAATATTTCTTCCATAAGAGTAGTGTCTGTTTGAAGACTGAAATGTGGTTGGGGTAATAATGATTATTAAATTGATCATTTAAAACCAATGTCATGTGAGAACTGGAAAATAGTATGTCTATTTTTTTTTTTTCTTTTATTGTTTGCTAAGAATATATTTAAAGTTGGAGAGGGGGATGTTGTCAAACAAAAGAGAGTAAATTAGTGTTCTGCCATGATGCCAATGTAGGTACTGTCACTCATTGGTACTACTTTTGTGATATGTAATTATCTTTTAAGCCTGAATGAGAGTAGATATAAAACAATCTATTTTCCAGTATTGTTAAAATTTGTTTTAGTATGTATTCTGTATTTTTTTTTCCAAGACTAAAACATAAACCTGAAGCTAATTATGAATATTATAAACTGAATTTTTGTCAATCAAATAACTAGAGGTGGGAAATTGTGGTTTTATAATTTCGTCATTTTCGTTTTAAAATGTGTATTTTCTGTGTTTTGAAAGCACTTTTGACTTAGTTTACAAGTGAAAGGATAAACAGATAACATTTCTTCCATAGTTAAGTTTATTAACTTGTTTAGTTTTAAAAATAAAATATTACACAAATTGTAGATTTAGAGCCTGTTATTCTATTTTGCTGTTTGCTGTATGTCGGTCACCAATATCTTTGAGTTTACTATTTACTGGTACCATTTCAGTGTTTGTATACTGCACTTAGGATTTATTTAGGTAGCTAGCATGGTGAAACACTGATGTTGATCGTTAGTCTCAACATATTTAAAATATTACAAGTGAAAACAGTACAGTTCGAAAATCATTGGCCACAACAATATTTGAAATATTGCACAGGCAACGTTTTAAAATATTGTTTTCATTAGCTAAGTGCAACATTTAAAATAATGCATTCATTAACTAAGTGGAACGATTAAAATAATGAGTTCATTAACTGACACTTGAAAACTGGAAATGGCAAATGAGAAAATCTAAAATTTAAACACTTAAATTTTTATATGGCTGTTCTGCTGAACTGATGTCTAATGAAACATCTCATTGTTTGTAGGCACTGCAGCGAACAGCTGTCTTTCTTTCTAACAATCACCATTTATTTGTTCTGCCACTCTTTCAATCAATCCCCATACACAACTAATTGCTTGGCCACGAGACACTGTAGTTTCACTCCTGACTAGTTTTCGACATGGGACGAAGAAAACTGCTGACTAAAGGAAGCCTGTATCTTATTTATTATCTATTACAGACAAAACCTCACAGTTAGTAAAGATAGAGTTACATTTTTTCTCTTCAGACAATACTTAAGAGTATACTCAGTTGTCTAGTTTGTAGGGTGAACACGTGGCGAGCGCATGATGTGATACGCCACACATTTCACAGATATAAGCCAGAGAACGGCTAAAACTGTTGCGGTGGGATTGCTTTCAAAAATTAATTTAGCTCATTACAAACAACTTCCTCGTTTTTATCCCCCATCTGACTTCAATAACAAAAAAATTTCTCACTGACCAACTTTTTGATGCTTCAGTTTGTTTAAAAAAATGCACATAACTGTTTAAAAAAAAATTCTGTACACCTAACAAAATACAAATTTAGCCTTCAGAGTTTTTTGTTGGCATCCAGATACATATATATATGAAATTACACACCATGAAAATGTGGATACGATTATGCTTTTGATTCGAAAGTTATGATGTGATATATTTAAGAATGCATAAAAACAGTACCAAGTTCAAAATCTTTGTTTTTTAAATTTTGAACTCCTTAGAATGCTGTAAATGATGAACCAAATATATCACCTGCTGCACGTTTCAATGCTGTATAACATGCAAAAACTTTAATATCAAAGTTACAATGTAAATATTTTTGGATTTTTGGCAAGAGCGCGCACCGAAACAAGGACAGTGTTCACTGCAGTTATCGTGCATTGGAAAGAGAGAGCGAATGTCCACATAACCTTGTACTGCAATTTAAGCATGAGGTGCTCTATAGGTGCTTATTTAAATTTCTACTGATTTATACACACACTAAAAAAGATGAGACATTTTTAAATACTGTAGGTTAACATTTATACACACTTGATGTGAAAAAATGTAAAGGTTAAACCTTTCCCTTTTAATCTTAAAAAAGTCTTCAGTTTCTTCTTCCTCTTATTCTTCTTCCCAAAATTAGAGATTTCTTGTTTACAGCACATCTTTTGTTCCTTCATTAGGTGTTTTTTTTTTCTCTAACTTTTACGCTTTGTTGACATGCTGAGAAAACGGCACTACAATTACAAACAGCATACAGCCGTGCAGGAGCAATCTGTAAACTTACAAGGCATGGTTGCATGTTGTAAATGGTTAATGAAACTGGTGAGATCAGAAACATGCTTAAACTGGCAGAATGGATGACATGCAAGTGTCCATGACAGGCTAACAGTTTAAAGAGATAAACATCTGCTCCTACAGCACAGTGCTAGACCTACATGGTACACTGCGTGTCAACAAGTTGCCTGTGATGGTATTTTGTCTCGTTTGAGGCATGGAAACAGGGGAGCGATAAGAACGGCACTGATACAAGTATCAAGTTGTGTACCTTCTTTCCTTTATGCGCAGAACACTACATTGGCATGCAATGATCTTGTAGTTATCGACCGGAGGATGTCGTTCAGAAGGAGGTGGACGGTGTGGTAGGTGGAGGGAGAGGACTACAGGAAGTCAAACAGATAAGTTGCTATTCGGTTTAGCGACGCACAAGTGATAGGGAGTTTTCTGTATTTTAAATAACTTTGACCAGATACATTATTGAAACCTTGTTGCTGTCTATATTGTCACCTCTATAAGTTTACTTTACCTGGTGACTCCACCATAAATCTTATGGAATGAAATGTAAATTATTTAAAATTATGACAAAAAAGTGTAGTCTGGAGGGAGTTGTTGTCGGACCGTCAGGGACAGGTAGGAGTGTAGGAATTTGATTACTTAACACTACCAGCTAATTTCTGGAGGTAATTTCGCTAACTCAAACAACAGATTTCAAATTGAGAAGACATATTAAGTAAGAAACAACTATCCAAACAATAACATTTAATAAAAGTAATAGAATACTGTATAAATAAAATATGAACTTTGGTTGCTTTATTAACAAACAAACAATAACTAAAATAATAATAGATGTATCATTGTGACCTACTAATAATAAACATTTAACACAGTACAATTAGAAACCGGAACTTTACATTTAACTCAAACAAAGATAGAGACCTGGTGTTCTCGAATCTTAAGGCTTAACCCTAAATGAAATAAAACTTACAAACATGACAGAGTGAACTTCATTTCCAGGGTGTGACTAAAACTATTCACCTCAACAACCTGCCTCAACTGCGGGTATCTGAAATAACTTTAAGAAAGTAAACTATGATAAACTTATTGGCCAGAGTGGGGCAAGCACTCCACCCTGTTATAACTCACAAAACATTAAAAGTCTCTCAAAGGCAGCACAGGAACAACTCATCACTCTGTCCATCACGACGTTTGGTCACCAAACTCCCCCAATTACTAACTGACCAACCACCTACCTCATGACCTGACAGTCAGTGGAATTCACCAAGTTTGGTACACAATCGGTATGATCTTCGCTGGAAGTGTCTCAGTTTTGCAACAAGAACTATGCCAAGTGCCTCCATAACTGAATTATCACATCTGCGACGGTCCTGCAGTTCTTGCAGCTTGTCATAATCTGTCAGCAATGTTCCGCTTTGACAAAACACTTTTGCAACAGCACATCTCCCGCATCTTGGTTTCCGAGATTAAAGAAAGTCAGGCGCAGCTAGCAATCTTGCCAAGATACATGCAATCCACTTT
Source organism: Medauroidea extradentata (assembly GCA_003012365.1). NCBI lineage: Eukaryota > Metazoa > Arthropoda > Insecta > Phasmatodea > Phasmatidae > Medauroidea > Medauroidea extradentata. The sequence continues at coordinate 5,905 of PNEQ01000526.1, read as the reverse complement.
ACATAAACTGTGAGCAGTGAAAAAATTGAAGTTTCAAATTGCAATAGAGTCAAAGCAAACAGGGTAGAAGGCTGTAAATTTAGGATTGAGGTTTTTTAATGTTTTTCCTCCTACTGTGCATTACCAAGTGAACATTTTGATATACTTTGTAACTCTGTATCCAATGTACATTTGTTATCAGTTTTTTAATTTTTTCACTTTTACAGCATTTGTATGCCATGAACAAGGTGCATCCAGCTTGGTATATGCACCTCAGCACCAGCTGATAATCTCAGCAGGGAAGAAAGGTGCTGTTTGCATTTTAGATGTACGTCAAAGACAACTGCGACACCGTTTTGTTGCACACGAGTCTCCTGTCAAATGTTTGGCTATGGATCCTGGAGAAGAATTTTTTGTCACAGGTGCTGCTGATGGAGACATTAAGGTGGGTTACTATTTAATATCAATAACAGATACAGTAAATGGGTAAGTAATAATGTAGATTTTCACCAACGAATGCACACGGACGCGGGCATGTCTTTTTTTTCTCCTGTATCAAAATTTGTTAAACTGAATGCTTAAGAAATCATTAATATCAGAATGCTTGTTATGTATGCATGTATGCACTACGAGAGCATATAGGTAATGTTTTCAATTGAGCTATAATTTTGTTTAAGAATTAGCAAATCTTGGTAATAAAACCAGAACTCTGTTGTATCATTATTGCAAACAACATTTGTTGTTACTTTAGTCCCCTCATTTTTCCATAAACCATAACTAGCAGTTTTAGAATTCACTGACCTATGCATACTTAAGCCCTATATTTGTTCATTGTCTGCTGTTCAAGTGAGTAGCGGCTAATGGACAAATGATCCAAGCAGGCTTGAGTACACAAGGACAGTGGACTCTGACATACACGTAATTGAAATTGCATATTTTTCCTTTACCTAATCGTAGTGCTTTGTTTTCCTGCATTTAACAGCATTGTATTTTTCATTTACTACATATAACATTTATTTTTTCCCATATAACAACCGAGAGAAATTCTTTTGTAGTTGTATTTCAGATACAAAAACAAGTCAAATCACAGCCTACAACATTGTTATACATTGTGAATTTTTTCAGTTTGGTATGTCAGTTGGTTTTAGTGGAATGCATAAAACCGTAAAGTGCAAATTTTGATGTTTGACACATTACACAAAAACTGTAAGAGATACAAAAATTTCCTAAGAGGAAGATTTAGTCACAATTTATGTCTAAAATAATAAAATAAATATCTGGTACAATTATAAAAATAATAAAACATGTTGAAAACTGAAGTGAACAGACCCCGTAGGTAAAGAATCTCAACATGCAGGTTATATTATATAACATATTTATTAGTGCTATATTGCAACACCCAATGCGAAATATCCGCTGATGTTAAGAGCATTTTGCACCCAAAAATTCATAATTTTATAACTGTACCAAGCATTGTCCAACTCATACACATTACATTTTTTTGAACAGTAATTTCCCACAAAATAAAATATTTTTCGGTTCCATAGTTATCATACAAGTGCATCTCAAAGTAGTGATTTGACTATTTTCGCTACTTAACCACCGAAGTAAAAAGTATTCAGACAATACAAATGATATTATTCTGAGTGAAAGTAATTGTTTTAAGCTAGAGAATGACACCTTTGTTATTTCAAGTAATAATTATTATGTACGTAATGCAAACTATTTTTGCTTGAAGTTACGAAGGTCAGGTTTTGTTTGTATATAATCTAAAGTAATGCAATGCTGTCCTGCAAATTACGTTACAAAAGTTGTAGCCTTGCCACTGTTTACATTATGTGGGTTTTGTCATATGTATGAAAATATATTTGGAAGATTTTTCAAAATCAACAATGTTCACGTTAAAATTAAATGTCCATACGCACATTGTTTATTTCAGTTAATTCTCAAACTGAAAGCAAATATGAGTGGTAAACATTTGGGTTTATTGAAACTTTAGCTTACTGGTAAACTCAGTTTTTCTGTAATCGCCATTGTTGTACGTGTACGTGTGTACATTTAGTTGTTTATCATCATTTAGTACTGTATTTTGTACATTATCTTCTGTAATTAAATCCTAATACTGTATGCTATATTAACAGGATTAATACTTTAATTGTAACATTTAAATAATAATTTTGATATGGGTATTTAGAAATCAGAATGTTTTGATAAAGAATCTGTAATCCTAACATACACTAACTATCAAAAGATCTTCTGACAAATCAGAGAACCTGGCAACACTGTGTTACTCGTTGCCACACAAAACAGTCTTTGTGCAGTTTGCTTTCATAGATAACACTAACATGGGTTTTAAACTTCAAACATTGAATACGAAGCTTAATAAGCAAGTGCCAAAGCAAGAAATGAAAATATTATTATAGTGTATTAATAAACCTAGTGTGAAAAATAAATGCATTTAAAAATAAATCAGTTCAAATATTATTATTTGAAGTTTTTTTAAATGTTTTTCTATTATTTTAATAACACTTTTCATTGTATTGGGCACAAAGTATGAAGGGGGAAAAAATTCTACTCCTATAATATTTTGCTTCACATGTCACTTATATTGGTAAGTTAGGATTTGCTTGTCATTTAAAGCATTATAAGATAACAATACAGTATTTACGTTTTGAAGTATGTATCTGATATTGGCTCCATCAGCTTGGGACACTGGTTCGTGTCAATATCAGTGTAATCCTGTATCAGCTTAGCACTAATGTTTATAGCATTTTTGTACAATATATTTCAATTGTTACTGCTTGCTTATGTCTCAGAAGTGTATTTTTTAAATTTTAATAATGATGATTTTGTTACAGGAAGTGGGTTGATGCCAATTGTTGGAGACACGTTACAAATTTGATTATTCTCAAACTACATACTAGCACACATTCTGTCATGATATAATTTTGAAGTATTTTTCTTGCAGGTATGGGGTTTGTCGGTGCACAGCATGTTGTATTCATTCCCTGGTGAGCATGCTCGCTCCAGCTTCTTCAAAAACATTGGTCAAGGGGTGACACAGCTCCATGTGGATGCTGCAGGCCGCCTGTTCTCGTGTGGTGCAGATGGGTCTATGAAGGTTCGGCAGCTGCCTGATAAAGATGTTGTGCTACACAGCGTCTACTAGGCATATTTCAGTTTTAGGTAATTTATTATAATGTTTTTTTTTTAGATAATGCATCATTCTTATTTGGGTGAAAATTTTTATTCTCAGCATGTCCAACATTGTTAGTTTAATACTCTAATCTATAACCTTGTGGTGAAATTGTCACTACAGTTACTGTAAGCACATGTTTAAATCAGCTGAGAAATTCATAAAAATGTATTCAGGATTTGCCAACAGCAAAATAGCATTACTTATTTTGACATAGGTCACACATTTTCACCAAAAAATATTACACGAGACCTTTGATTTTACGAATACTTACAGTTCCATTCATCACATTCGTAAATTTGCTACCATCATAAAATTGATATGGGGCCTAAATTGTTCCCCACCCCATGATTAAGTTTTAAAGTTGCATTTTCTATGCAAAGTGCCATTAGTCAGGCCCCAATTTTCATGTTTTGCAGGAAAATAATAAACATAATAATCGCAATATACACATATGAGCCACACGCCTTCCGATCAAAAGCATACCTCTGAACAGTAGATATGACGAACCCTTGTCCCAAAAAAAATTAGGGGTCTGAGAACCAAGTCCCTTCTCGCGAGCACATAGTCTGACTTCTGTAGCGTTCAACAGAAAAATGAGGTGCGTGATAGTTGAAATATAAAGTTACCATATATACTCGTGTATAGTGCGCCCTCGTGTATAGTGCGCACCACGATTTTTGCAACAAGTTACAGAGGGAAAAAATGTTTAGTGCCTTGCTAGTATGTAAAAAGAAAGGGAGGATGAACCGAGCGGAGGAGCGTTATGATGGAGGGGTCAAGGAAGGAGGGGGAAGAAAGGAGATGTAGCTGGCAACATATAAAAGAGAGAGGAAAGATAACATTCACACTGGTTAAGAGTGTGAAGGCAGAGAGGGTGGTGGCCAGCCAGAAGGGGTGGGGTGGCTGGTCTCTCTGCCAAGGTCGCTTGCTGTCTGCCAGCCCTCGCCTGCCTCACGCGTGTGTGCCTTGCTCTGCTGTGCCAGCCCAGTGTTGCCAGATAGAATAAAATTTCCCACATTAGAGACGTTTTTCCCACACTGGCCTTAGAAAAACCAAAATGACAAGAATAGGTTGAATATCAAATAGTTTGTTACAATAAAATAGTACAAATTTAGATAAAAAAATAGATTTTCCTACCTTTAGTCGTACAGCATCTCAGAATTGTGCATTGATGACTTTTGGTGAAAGTGAAAGTATTACACGTGATGTTCTTTGCCTGGAAAGCTGACGCACCACAGTAACTGCGTTGAGCGCATCATCTCCAATCTTGTTTCTCTTCTTTGGTTTAACATAATTTACAATGGAAAATACCCTTTCTGCTTTAGCATTTGAGTGCAGCAAAGTTAATATGAATTGTGCCAGTTTTCCTAAGTTAGGGAATTTTATTTTGTCATTGAAATCATTCGAGTTAGAAATGAAGGCCCACGTCATCTACTTTCATGTTTGCTAATCGAGATTATTCACTCACATCGTAGAATTGGGGCAAAAGCCTCCATTCAATATCTAACTCATTTTGGTCTATATGCCTTAAATTGTTTTCTTAGACATTCCAGCCCCAGTGCTAAAGAAGGATCAAAATATTTAATTTCCTGAAAAAATGGTTTATTAATCGATAACCTCTTATTTATCTCACACACCATAACTATATAAAATTGTAAACATTGATTGCATATTTCTTCCGCACCTGAACTAGGTAGAGTTTCTCAGTCTCAGGACATTTATGGCTTCAATATTTTGAAGAGCACTGGGTATCAGAAAATTTTGCCTTATTTCTATTAAAAGTTTTATTGAATTATCTGTTAATTTGTGAATGAGCACCTTAGGACCTTGAACAAGGACATTTAAAAGTGTATAAGTACCTCAACACATACTTCAGAAAATACATGTACACTTTAGAATATAGATTATTTAGTTCATTCAGATTCTTGTCTGCACTTTTCAGTTTATCTTAAAGCACTGCCATTAAAAAAAAAAACTCTTAACGCTCCTCAGTTTTCAGTTACCCTACAAACACAGTGAGTGCATTGCCAACCTCTTGGTAACAGCTGGTTTCAAAATTTTTTATTTTTCTGTATGCAAAAATTCTTGTACAATTTATAGCAAAAATCAAACATATAAATAAATGACTGGAAAAACAAATGAAGTTTAAAATTTCCCACAATTTTTCACTTTCTTCATAAAATTTCCCTTTTTCCCACACTTTGAAAATGAGTCTTATTTTTTCCTCGATTGTGGGATATTTCCTTCAATCTGGCAACACTGTGCCAGCCGCTTCTAGCATGTCCCCCCCTCTTCCACCAAGCCATTGAGATACCCTCACCCCTAAGATAACATGCTGTGACAGCAGCAAGCTTGCCTTTTTTATCTCTGGGGGTGTGTTTGAGGGGGTGGGGGAAGGAAAAAAAGAATGACGCTCTTTTTTTTTTCTTCCTTCCTTTCTCATGAAAAGATAACTGATCACAATCCATCAAATATCTTTCCCGAGAAGGGGGAAAAAGGAGAATAATAACGCCTTTTTCTTTCTTTCATCCCCATGGAATGATAGCTTATTATCAAAATTAACTTTTAGGGTTTTAGCAGCGATGGTTACTACAGAGCAAGGCAGGAGGGCAAAGGGGGAGGAAAAGAAAAGGAAGAGGAGTAATGATGGAGGAACCCGTGAGAACGTTCTCTCTCTGCCTCCCACTGTTGACACCCATCGCATTACCACTATAACTTCGGCTTCTT